>CM066331.1:114538176-114615676 GCA_033807585.1 Hydrophis major
AAAAATTAATATACTTTTATTGTACCATTTCTGCAAATAGCATTTTTCATAAAGTTGAATTGAATTTTCCTGCCTTTCAAGTTTATATCTGCTTCCCTCACCTCCCTTTTTTCCCCTTCCCCAATGCAGTCTCCTTGAAGAGGAAAGGTCTGGATGTCAGGGAAATGCAACAACCCCCATGAATATACAGTTATGGTATGTTCAATAGCAGTGTGAATCAAATAGTTGGTCATTGGTTTCTTTTGCAATTTCATTTTGTAGATATCTAAGAAAATAATTGTAAATCAGGTTTCCCATCTGCCTTTTCTATATAGCAAAACTGCATTCCAAATAACCAAGAAGGGAATAAACTGGACTCACACAACCAAGCATAGGAATATAATTTTTATGTTCACACAGAATTTCTCAACAAGTTTCAATTTTCATTCATCTTCCTGATAAATAAATGCAGGAGAATTACAAAGTAAAGTCTTACACTTAGGGAAGAAAAACAAAAAGGATATAGACTTGGTGAAACCAGGCTCAATAGCAATGAGAAGGATTTTGGAGTCTTAGTGGACAACCAGCAAAATATGAGTCAAAAGTGTGCAGCAGCAGTCAAAAAAAGCCAATGCAATCCTAAATTGTATTAACAGAGGGATACAATCGAGGTCAAGGGAGGTACTAATACCATTCCATAAAGCCTTAGTAAGAATGTAGAGTACTGCATTCAGTTTTGGTCACTACACTATAAAAAAGATGTTGAGACTCTGGAAAGAGTGCAGAGAAGCGCAACCAAGATGATGAGGGAACTGGAGACTAAATCATACGATGAACGGTTGCAGGAACTGGGCCGGGCTAGTCTAGTGAAGAGAAGGACCAGGGGAGACAGGATAGCAGTCTTCCAATATTTGAGGAGCTGCCCCAGAGAGGTGGAAAGAGGTCAAGCTATTTTCTAAAGCACCTGTAGGCCAGACAAGGAAGAATGGATGGAAACTGATCAAGGAGAGATTCAACCTGGAAATAAGGAGGAATTTCCTGACAGCAAGAAGAATCAACAAATGGAACAGAAATTGCCTTTGGACGTTAGGGGAGCTTCATCACTGGAAGTTTTCAAGAAGAGACTGGACTGCCATCTGTCAGAAATAATGTAGGGTCTCCTGCTTGGGTGGGAAATTGAGCTAGATGACCTACAAGGTCCCTTCCAACTCTGTTAATCTGTAAGAGCACTTAATTTAGATGAACTGGAGAGGGTCACTTTTTTTGGAGGAAATTCCAGTCATTTTGCTTGGTTGGGAGGTGTGCATCTCCCAATTTGGGCCTAAGAAAACCAGGTGGGCAGACTGAACCCTGAGGAGCAGCTGTGCGGTACATGTACAACAGGTTTTATGTCCTTTCCCTGATTCCTACAGGGCAGGGCATTACCTCTTAAGAAGGTGACTGGATTCCCCTCAACTCTCTTCAGTCCTTACAACTGTCTTTGTTGTTCCTGGACTGAGTGGTTCTCCCTTCAAATTACACACACAAGGTAACATCAAAAAAAGTCAGCAATCAGAAGGTGTCCTCACATTTCTTTGTGGCTGAGAAATACAAAGTGGAAGTGAATCTACGAGATTCACAAATCCCAACACTTCAAGGCAAAGTGGAATTTACATTTCCCGGGGAAAACAGTGCAATATGCAAAAACCTGTCAAGCGAATTATTCATAGGCTGTAAATTTAAATAGTAGACTAAAAGTGAGCTGTAAATCACAAGTTAAAAATCCCACAGCAACGATACATTAAATCGGGTTTATAGATTTACAATTATCTCAAATTATTGCAGTTCTAAACATCATTCAGCTCTCTTGGATAAAAGGCACTCTGAAGCTAAGAAGCTTCAACACTCAGTTTGCCACTGAGGTGGAATTCAGCCAGTTCTGACCAGTTCTGGAGAACCGGTAACAAAAATTTTGAGTAGTAAGGAGAACTGGCCAATACCTTTGACTGGTCCTGCCCCCATCCATTCTCTGCCTCCTGAGTCCCAGCTGATTGGCTGGGTCTCCTTTGGTTGCCCTGCACAGGAGAAGGGAGCTGGAAAGCAGGTTAGCAGGGTGGTAAGGGAATGGGGATTTTGTAGTAACCTTCCCCTGGAGTGGGATGGAAATGGAGGTTTTGAAGTATCCTTCCCCTGCCATGCCCACCAAGCCATGCCCACAGAACCGGTACCGAAAATTTTGAATCCCACCACTGGTCTCTTGTCTGTAGGAGACCACTGAAGACCACTGTCCAAGAAAGAAGCAGAAGCTGGGACTTTCCCACTCCTGGGAATGAAGCCTCCAAAATTTTTGGGTGCTCCATCACTGGAGGCTTTAAGTAGAAATTGGACAGCCATTTGTCTAAAATGCTTGGGCAGGGGGTTGGACTAGAAGACCTCCAAGGTCCCTTCCAGCTCTGTTATTCTGTATCCCTACTTACTATTTTTCAATAACCATTGACCTATTTCTATCATGTAGACCAGAGGTTTCCAAATTTGGCAACTTGAAGACGTGTGGACTTCAATTCCCAGAATTCTCCAGCCCTGATGTAGATCCAGTGCTGCCTTCTTATTCAGCAGTTGCTATGGCCCTATCACCTAGGCTGTGTTTGCAAAGCACAGGAGGAATAAGTGGTGAGCCAACTGCAGATGATTAGAGATGCTGTGGATAAATGAAGCAGACACCATCCGTGGACTCCTAGCCATAAAGATATACTGTGTTTTTTTTTTAAAAAAAAATAATAATATAAAAACATAAATTGCTGAAACCAGTAACCTGACTGATTTGGGCATCACTACAGTGAAGAGCAAAAGTCCCCAAACTTGGCAATTAATTTTAAGACTTGTGGTCTTCAACTCCCAGAATTCTGCTGGCTGGAGAATTCTGGGAGTTAAAGTCCACAAGCCTTAAAGTTGCCAAGTTTGGAGACATCTGGTATAGAGGGAGAATCAAACCAACACCAACTTTTCCCCACACACATCCATGTTGCCTGCCTGCCTTGGATCCCCATAGATCATGGAATTCTTGTTTATCTCCCACAGTCCATACCCTGAAGAAATCCTTCTGGGCAAACTCTTCCATCTCCACCCATCATAGAACACACAATAAAGGCTTGGAAGGAACCTTGGGGGTGGTGTCTTCTAGCCCAACCCCCTGGTCAAGCAGGAGACCCTACACCAAAAGTCTTCAAACTTGGCAAGTTTAAGACTTGTGGACTTCAACTCCCAGAATTCCAGAGCTAACAAGATTGGAGGAGGAATTCTGGGAGTTGAAGTCCACAACTCTTAAAGCTGTCAAGTTTGAAGACCCCTGCCCTATACCATTCCAGACAAATGACTGTCCAGTCTCTTCTTAAAACCTCCAGTGATGGAACACCCAAAATTCTGGAGGCTTCTGGAACTATTATTCATCAAATGATCTGCACTTTTGCTATTTTGGTGAAGCCAAGATTGTAAAAAAGACATTTGCTAAGATATATTATATTAGGAACAGTCTTCTGATTATTTATCTATCTTTCTCTCTCCCTCTCTCTCTTTCTCTCCCCCCTCTCCCCAAAGCTGCACTGAAGTTCATTTCTTGAACAGTGATGATTCCAGCATATTGGACTTCTCATTTAAATAGCAGTTCAGAAAGATATCCCATGATGGATGAAGCTCTCCCTAGCTTGACTTTCTGATAATTCATAGGAACCAAGCCAGAGCAACTCATGAGTCTTCCAATGTCACTGAAAAAATGGGGACATCTTCTAAGTTGCTTTACCAGCATTTTGAGAGAGAACCATTGAAGATGAGAGAGAGAATGAGAGAGAGAGAGAGAGAACAACACCTCAGCTGATTTTGGTTTGTGGAATACACATTCCATGCAAAACAGGCATTCCTCACTCAGCTACCAAGATGAAGAACTGAAGCTTTGATCCAAAGACTCATGATTGGGACAAGCTTCTGGAAAAGGAAGAACCAACTGTCTAATGGTCAGATCAACACAAGATTTTGCAGTTAATATGTTTTGCTGAGTCTATGAACCATGTGTAATAAAACCATGACAAAACTCTGTAATAAAACCATGACAAAACTCTCTGGACTGGCACTTTGCTTCTCCAGAGGTTTGGATATTGATACAACTGGATGTCTGACAGTATCTTCTTAGAACAATCCAAATATACTTTCAGAGACAAAGTAAAGGTACAATTGTGAAGCTCAGGAAACCCAAAATTAGGAAAGGAAGCAATGGGAACAATGGTTCAGTGGTACTTGTGGCATCTGATACCAAACTGGCTGTCATAATTATGGGATGCTAAGAGCCCTGGACAACAGTCCTTGGCTCCATCTATCCAGATGGAGAGCACCATATGATTGATAGTCATAGAAATAGTAACTGCCTTGAGCTTGTTTGGAGGTTCTAGCAGAGGAGTGCAGCTATTGTATACCCTTAACCATGGGTGGGATTCAACCGGTTTACTACCGGTTCAGTGAGAGTTGTGTTTTGCGCATGCATGCACATTTTGCACACACAGATGCCTGACGCATGCTGTGCACACCTGTAAAACATTTCCAAAAACACATCAGATGTTGCCCGGATAGCTGACAAGCACTGTGCGTGAGTGCTCAGCATTTGAAAATCCTCTTCTTTCCTGCTTTTTCAACCTCAGCTGTGCCACACAAAGCAGCTGAGGTTGAAAAAGCAAGAAATAAAAGACAGCCAAGACCCTGGGTGGGTGGGTGGGCCAAACAAATGACCAAAAGGTCGTTGCACTGAACCGGTTCGGTGTCTGCTGCTCTTCAGAGCTACCAGTTCTATAGAACCAGGCTGAACCGGTAGCATCCCACCCCTGTCCTTGACTGAAGATTGGTATACCCCTTCTATCTGGGGTGGCTGTCGTGTTCCACTGAGCATGCAGTTTCGGGAGGGACGCACATGGAGCAGTGATGGAGGAAGGGGACATGCACCCAGCCAGCCAGATCTGCTGAATCAACCAGAGGTGGTATATTCAGCAGATTCTGACCGGTTCTGTAGAACTGGTAGCGGACATTTTGAGTAGTTCAGAGAACTGGCAAATACCACCTCTGACTGGCCCCACCAATTCCATCTCTTCTCTGCCTCCTGAGTCCCAGCTGATTGGCTGGGTCTTCTTTGGTTGCCCTGCACAGGAGAACAGATCTGGAAAGCAGGTTAGTGGGGTGGGGAGGAAATGGAAATTTTGCAGTATCCTTCCTCTGCCATGCCCACTAAGCCACACCCACCAAACCACACCACAACCATCAAGCCACGCCCACAGAACCGGTAGTAAAAAAAATTGAATCCCAGTACTGGAATCAACCCTGGCTATCAATGGGGTGACAGATGTTGCAGCCATATCATCCTCCCATCCAGAAAGTGTCTTCTAAGAGGCAACCATATGATTGATAGCCGTAGAAATAGTAACTGCCTAACAGAGTAATTCTGCAACACACCGAGCTTCCAAATTAAACATAGGACCAGATAAGAATTGGTGATGACTCTGGGGGTGAGAACATATCCACAAAAACTTGAGAACATGCGACAGACGTAGAAGAGTATCATGTACTAAACTGAACAAAAGTGGAATGCCTGTTTTGCATCAGAAGTGTGAGTCTGTATGAGGGTCTACTTAATCCAGGTAAGAATTAGATCAGAGGTCTCCAAACTTGGCAACTTTAAGCCTTGTGGACTCAACTTCAGCTATGCTGGCTGGAGAATTCTGGGAGTTGAAGTCCACTAGTCTTAAAGTTGCCAAGTTTGGGGACCCATGAATTAGATCCTTTGCCAGTTTGAGCCTCCCAATTTGGAGACAGAATCTAATCAGACATACCTGATCTTGTAAAGCTAAGCAGGTTTGAACCTAGTTATTTGCAAGGTTTGAACCTGTTATTTGTAAGGAAGATTGTCAGGAAATCCCAGGGCTGTAGCCTAATTCAGAAGTCAAGAAAACATCCTAGAAATATTTCAAACCACATCTGCCTTGTGAGCAAGAGACAACAGGGACATATTCACAATATCGCTAGGATGGGACAAGAAGGAGATTTAGCAGATGGACTCAGGTGTCTGTTCTTCACTTAATTTAAAGATTATTATGAATATCTCTTAGTGATTTAAATCCAAAACAATATACATTTCCTTGGTAAATGTCCAAGTACTGGTAGCAAAAGGCAACACCACTCATTACTGGCTTAGCTACAATTTTCTTTTCTTTTTTTTTTTGGGGGGGGGGGAGAATAACCATTCTTTAAACATTACAAAGAAGCTCACCAAAAACAATATGCCTTATTGTTTGCAATATCTTTGCTTTCTGTTCTATTACAGCCTTTACTGAAGGAGCAATTATCTGACGGTCTCTTCCTCTGCCCTTGCAAGCAAGCACACGTGTGCGTTTACACACACTTCCCGGTGTTCCCTTTTATCACATTATAAAAGCCACCGGGTCTCTTAATTAGCATCACTCAAATCCATGCAAATTAGCTGAAAGGAGCTCTCCCATTTCCCCTCTACCTCCCCAGCACATGCCATTCAATGCTTGACATTTCTTTTGGTGCCTCCGTTCTTTTGATTAATCCATCTGCATGAATGTGAGAACAAATAAATAAAGCCCTTCCTTATAGCTATTGATTTTTTTTTCTTTTTCTTTTTTTTTTTACGAATCAAGACAGTGACAAAGAAAGAAGCAGACTCAGAAAACTCACACATGCGTGCTGAATTGACCTGAAATTTGTTCAGGAGCCTCTCAGCTCCATTAATAGAAGATGGGGAAGGGCATCATCTTTTCCATCAGGACAAAAAGTAAAGTTTCCTTCAGATCAAAGTTCTCCAAAGTGGTGAATATGAACCCCAGGGTCATGGGACTATCCCCTGTTGTTGTTGCTGTTGTTACTGTTATTATTTGTAATACGGAGTATATTTATTAAATGGAATGGAATGGAATAGAATAGAATAGAATAGAATAGAATAGAATAGAATAGAATAGAATAGAATAGAATAGAAAATTCTTTATTGGCCAAGTGTGATTGGACACACAAGGAATTTTCTTGGTGTAAATACTCTCAGCATACATAATATTATTTCCATACAATAAATGTGTGAGGTTGATGGACAATCTGAAGCTTTGTGAAAGGGATGATTTGCCAAGGACCTTTGACTTAAATCAAGTTCAATTCAAGGTGATTTGTGGGTCCATCTGAACCATCTACAGATTTCTACAGAGTACTTATTGAGTCTGTACTTCTATAACTGTCTGGATTGGTTCTGCAACTCAACAAGACAGACACAGACTTCAGAGAGTAATTAGGACTGCAGAAAAAACAATTGCTACGAACCTGCCTTCTATCAAGGACCTGTATATTGCACAAGTCAAAAAGAGGGCTGTGAAAATATCTACAGAGCCCTCACATCCCAGACATAAATTGTTTCAATTTCTACCCTCAAAACAACGTTATAGAGCCCTGCACACCAGAACAGCTAGACACAAGGACAGTTTTTTCCCCGTAAACCATCACTCTGCTAAACAACTAATTCCCACAACACTGTCAACTTATTTACTAAGAGTGTATTACTATTATTCCTCTCATTCTTCTTAGTACCTATCTGTTCCCACTAATGACTATAACCGTGTTGCTTGTATCTTTACAATTTATATTGTTTTGTTTCCTAATATGATTTGATTGCTTATTAGTATCCTATGACTATCACTAAGTGTTGTATCTTATGATTCTTGATGAATGTATTTTTTTTCTTTTTTTTTTTGAAATTTTTTTCATTAATTTTCTGCAAACAAACAAGACAAACAAAACATTAAAACATCAACTCTCACATGTACATCCAGTGTGTCAGTTGGTTCATCAGTTTTGTGCATTCCTTTTGTAGTCTCAATTACAATTATGTTACATAACAATTCATATTGTCATTCCGAACTTATATATCCTAATATCACTAAGAAAAAGAAATTTTTGACTATACTTTTAATCATTCATGCTTTATGAGATAACAATACTTTAACCAGTTTATTCTGTAATAAATCATATAATCATACCAAATCAATCCTTAAAAACCCTTTATAAATATAATGTCAAATAACAAAGTAATAGCAAAATAGCAAAATAAAGATATTCCTTACTGTCTAGCATTCTAAATATTCTATTATCGTATTTTATCATCCAGCCATTGATAAAAAAGATCCCAAATTTCATAAAATTGTTTATCCTCTTGCTCTCTAATTTCAAATGTCAATCTACTCATCTCAGCACATTCCAATATTTTCTTAATAATTTCCTCCTGTAATGGTATTTTCTCATTTTTCCAATTTTTAGCAAATACAATCCTAGCCGCTGTCAATACATTTACAATCAGGTATTTCAAATCTTTACTATATATATCAGGTAAAATTCCCAATAAGAAGATCTCTGGTATCAAGTCTATGTGTTTCTTTGTCATTTTTTCCAATCACATGCGAATTTTAGTCCAATATTTTCTAGCATCCTCACAAGTCCACCACATATGGTAATACGAGCCAGGTATCTGATGACATTTCCAGCATTTTTCAGATTTGTTCTTAAACATTCTTGCTATTCTTGTCGGGGAAAAGTGCCACCTGTAAAACATCTTATACAAGTTTTCTTTATATGCTGTTGACATTGTCATTTTATAATTTTGAAACCACAATTTCTGCCATTTCTCTAGATCAATCCCATATCCAAAATTCTTCCCCCAAACAATCATAGTTTCTTTGACTGTTCTTCCTCTAATTTAATTCCCAGTAAATAACCATATAATTTTTTAATCACCTTCTCATCAGTACCCATCAAAATCTTATCTAAATCAGTCTGCTTATCATAAAATCCCTCCGTTTTAGAATCTTGATCATACCTTGAATGTATTTGCGCATATGAAAACCAATTCATCCTTATACCTTGTTCCTCTAAGTTTTGGATCGATTTAAGTTCACCCTTTTCATCCAAGAGTTCCCCATATCTAACTGTTTGTCCCTTCTTATAAATTATAGGATAGGAAAATGCTTCAATAGTCGATAACCAAACTGGAATTTTCAAATAACATTGTCTTTTTATCTTCTCCCAGTTTAACCACAAAGACTCCCGTATATAATGTCTTCTAAAATAACCCTGTGTTTTAGTTCCCTTATACCATAAAAAAGCATGCCAGCCCAACAGCAGATCATGCCCTTCTAATGTCAACAATCTATGCTTTCTTAATGTTATCCATTCTTTGACCCACATCAAGTTTGCAGCTTGATAATACAATTCCCAATTAGGCAGGCCAAAACCTCCTCTAATTCTAGCATCTTGCAAAAGCTTTAGCTTTATTCTCGCTTTTTTACCTTGCCATATAAACTTCAGCATGATTTTATTTAAATCTTCAAAATAGTCTTTTCCAAGCCTAATTGGTATTGTTTGGAACAAAAATAAAATTCTGGGTAAAATATTCATCTTGATTGTTGAAATTCTCCCTATTAATGACAATTGCAAGTTTTCCCACGTCTTCAAATCTGTAGTTATCTGTTGTTTGAGTTTAATTATTCTCTTTTAATGTGCTACATCTTGCTGTCAAATATATCCCCAGATACTTAACCTTATTTGTAACTTGAATTTTCAAAAGATCTACCAGTTTTTCTTTCTGTCTCAATAGCATGTTCTTTGTCAAAATCTTTGTTTTATCTTTATTTATTTTCAAACCAGCCATCTCACCATATGTCTCTATCTTTTCCAATAACCTTGGAGCTGTTTCTAATGGGTCTCCCAGAATAAAAGCTAAATCATCAGCAAAAGCTTGTAGTTTAAATTCTTCCTTCTTAATTTTCATTCCTTTTCTGCTTTTATCATCCCTAATATTTCTATTCAACACTTCCAAGGTCAACACAAATAGCAAAGGAGATAGGGAACACCCTTGTCTTGTGCCTTTTCTTATATTAATAAGATCTGTAAGTTCCCCCTCCATCATTACCTTTGCTGTCTGTTTATTATATATGGCTTTTATTGCTTGAGTAAATTTTTTAGCAAAACCCATCTGTTCCAATAGTAATAACATAAATCTCCAGTTCACGTTGTCAAATGCCTTTTGAGCATCTAGAAATATCAAAGCCATTTGCTTTTCAGGATGAGCCTCATAGTATTCCAAAGTATCTAAAATTACTCTCATATTGTCTCTAATTTGTCTCTTTGGCAGAAATCCATTTTGATCTGGGTGAATAAAATTATTTAAATATTTTTTAAGTCTTTCTGCTAAAATTGAAGCAAAGATTTTATAGTCTGCATTCAATAAGGAAATAGGTCTATAGTCCTTAATTTGCAGTAGGTCAGCCTCTTCTTTTGGAATAAGTGTGATATAAGCCTCTGACCATGTTTTGGGTATCATCTTCTTTAACATAACTTCATTCATGACTTCTAACAATGGGATGCTCAATGATTCTTGAAATGTTTTATAGAATTCTGCCGGAAGCCCATCTGGACCCGGTGCTTTCCCATTGTTTTGTCTCTTAAATGCTTCATTTAATTCCATCATTGTTATATTGCTTTCCAGCATTTCTTCAGTCTCTTTAGGTATCTTCGGTAAATTAGCATTCTGTAAATATTGAGGAGGCAGAGAAAGAGGTCTCATTAATTCAGTTTCAAGAGGAACAACTGGAGACTGAAAAAGAGAAAGGAGCTGTAGGTGGACAGATGGATAGTAAAGAACAGCGTGAAGTGAGATCCATGAGAGCTGTTAGACCTAAATATAAAGCATAATCATGGAAGAAGAAAAAAACTGATTACAATGAATATAAATGGACTTAATTCAGCTGTTAAAAGAAGGAAAACTTTTCATAAATTAGAGAAATTAAAATTTGATATAATTTGTCTATAAGAAGTTCATATTAAAAAACAACATGAACAATTGTTAGTACAGCTAAAACTGGGGAAAATATTTATTTCTTTGACTCAATGTAAGAAAAGAGGAGTGGTTCTATACATTAAAGAGGCTATCCCAGCAAAACTGATATACACGGATGAAGACGGAAGAGTATTAATGATTGAAATAATGGACAATAATATAAAAATACTCTTGATTGCAATTTATGCTCCGAATGATAAACAAGAAGAGTTTTATAAAAACCTACACATGAAAATAATTGGACTGGACTATGTTAATATAATTATGATGGGAGACTTTAATGGAATTGTGGACAATAAATTGGACTACATAGCAACAACAACAAAGCAAAATAGAAAGGCTCTCCCTAAATCTTTTTTTAAAATGACAGACGAACTAACTTTAAAAGATATTTGGAGAGAAAGAAATGTTAAAGCTAAACAATATACTTTTTATTCAAATAGACATTTATCATGGTCCAGATTAGATATGATTTGGATCTTAACAGAATTAATATCCAATATTCAAGAAACAAATATTGAAACAAGTACTTGGGCAGATCATAGCCCAATGACAATTAAATGGAAGGGACAAAAAAAAAGATCGAGATGGACATTAAATAATACTATTTTAAAGGAGAAAGATTTTATACAATGGATGGAGAAGGAATTGGCTTTTTTCTTCAGAGAAAATAAAAAAGAAGATACTTCAACGCAGAATGTTTGGGATACAATGAAGGCATATGCTAGAGGTCTGATAATAGATTATACAAGAAAAAAGAATATTAGGAAAAGGCAAGCTTCTAAGGCCTTGGAAGACGAGTATAAAAGACTTGAAAAAGAATTACAGAAAATGCCACAGAAAAAAGATATTAAATTGAAGCTGGATGTAATTAAACATAAAATGGAATTAATAGAGAAAGAAGAACTGGCACAGAAAATCAGAAATTCTAAACAGAATTACTTTGAAGATGCAAATAAACCAGGTAGATGGCTAGCATATAAATTGAGAAAGGAGAAGGAATCAAGAAATATATTGAAGCTAATAGATGATCAAGGCCAAGTTTGTTATAGTAATAAGGAGAAAAAGGAAATTATTCGAGACTTTTATGGGCAACTATATAAACAAGAGAATATTGATGAGGAAAAAGTCAAACAGTATCTACAGAATGTATTTTTTTTTTCTTATGAACACTGAGAGCTTATGCATCAAAGATAAATTCCTTCTGTGTCCAATCACACTTGGCCAATAAAGAATTATATTCTATTTTATTCTATCTGAAACCACCTTAAACAAAATCAGAGCTCTGTTTTGGGCCCTTATCTTAATTTAATTAAGATAATTAACCCCCACCCCTGTGTACTTCCCCTGAGACAATTAATCAATCAGAACAATTAATCAGTGGAACAACATGCCTCCAGAAGTTGTAAATGCTCTAACACTGGAGGAATTAAGAAGAGATTGGACAACCATTTGTCTGAAGTGGTAGAGTGTCTCCTGCTTGGGCAGGGGGTTGGATTGGAAGACCTCTAAGGTCCCTCCCAACTCGGTTATTCTGAGACTTGGCCAGTACCACCAACCCCAAAATAGCACAAATTCTGTATATTTAAACCCAGGGGGAAAAAATGCTCCTCTTCCTTGGGGTTGTGTGACACAAGGCTATTAACAAAGAGGAAGCCAAACTGAGGAAGATATCAGCATGAAGCAGAACTAACTTATCTTTTAGATTGGCTGCTTAAGATTCAGCTATTTGTGGAGTGTCAGCATTTTCTATTCAAAACAAACTCCCTGGATAACTAATAAGTCCAACAAGCCCATGCATTTAAATGATTTAAGAGTGGTGTGCCAATGATCCCATAAAAGGAGAAATATATATATAGTCATAATCCTCGCTCATACAACACATCAAAAAATATATGAAAATCCCGTTTTATTTTTCCAAACTGCTGGTGCAGACAGGCACAAGATGTCACTGAATGAATTTTGGAACTCTAGTGGGATAATAAAATCACTCCTATGAACATTGCTGAAGGAGCTTGCTGCAATTTATCTGAATTACTGAACCTAACCAAAATAAAACCTTTATTCCTACTGTCTTTGACTGGTAGTAAGCAAGAGAATGTAATTAAATCAGGCACTACTTGGGGTTGGAAGAAGAAGGCAGTTTTATTCTCTTTTGTGTAGGCTAAATTATACAAAGCACAACCCACTCTTGGTATAAAAAAAGCAATAACCACATTATCCATGGGGTGGAGGGAAGTAATCCAAATTTTATAGAACGAGAGTGTTTTACTGGGAAATGGAACAAAACTAAATACACAAGCTTTTGCATTTTCAAGAATGCTCCACTAAATATAATCCCTTAATCTGGAGTAGAGTTGGATGGAGCTGAGTATTTACTGGCCAGATGCCCTTCCTGACACCATGGAATGCTATCAGAAAGGGTATTTTAATATATATATATATATATATATATTTGTATTTTTACTGCAATAGGAATATCTGTTGAGTAGGGAGAGAATGGTAACTTAACTTGCTATTTTTTTTCCTTTCATTTTTCTCCTCTTGATGGTCTCGATGCAATGCTGAAAAAAATGAGCAAGGAGTAAACATTCAACTGGGATCAGAAAACGTGTTTTTAGTTTTGCGGTATGGTCTTGAATACATTCAAACAACATTGGCAATGGAATTGACAAGATGGTAGTCATGATGAAGGTGGCCAGCACAAAACACACCTCCACCAGAAGGCCAATGGGTGGGGCTGGTTCTCATCCACCCTTGCCCCCAGATCCTTCGGCCTGTCAGTCGGGCACCCTTCAATACAAGATAACTGTTCTGTCCTAGTCTTCCCCAAAAAGCACTAAGCAGACTCTTTGTCCCGGTAAAAACCCTTTTATTAAACTAAGGTGAATTTCTTGCATTCACATTCCACCAAAGGCCTGGCAAATGTCTTTCAAGTGCCTAATTAGTAGCACAGACTTTATCTAGCTTGGAGAGCTGCCAGTAAATATTTTCAAACGCAGTGCTGACAAGGAAGGCCTCAGCACAGAGTCTGAGATGCACAGACAGATTTTCACACTGCTGCAATGAATGGTTTCCTGCAAAAGCCCCCTCCCCTTTTGCTCCTCTTTTAACCCTATGGGAGGGGCCATTCGCTGTCCACCTGTGGCTTAACTCCCACGTCAACCCTAATTGTTCGTAATTGTTCTTTTCTTTCAGCAGCTCTGCGAATGCAGAGCATGTGCAGGCTGGGAACTAGCTCCAGCTGCTCTCCCTTGCCTCACTGCTGTCTGATTCCTAAGGCAGCTGATAACTGCCAGCCTGCCTGGCTCCATCTCTGCCTCTGATGCAGAACCCTTGTCTGAGCCTTTCTCACCGTCCAGGACTGGCCCAACCTCCTCATTGTCTGACTTTGCTGCCGGCATTGCTAGCCCCCACCGGGCCACAACAACAACAACTATTTTCATTTTTGTTTCTGAAGAAAACCTGTTGTGCTTATCTGTTACCAAGAAGGTTTCTTATAAAGACATTGCTAGAGGCTGGTGCTTTGCTTTTGAACGTGACAGCTTCCTGCTTCTTTATTAATTATTATTATTTAAATAAAATGCAGTCAGAACTCAGGGAACTTGAAAAGCACCTGTGAGATTGTCTGCAAAAATGATGCCTGACTTAAGGGATAAAGAGCTTTTGAAAACAGTTGTCTGGTCCGATGGAATTAACAATTCTTCAAAGGCTGTTTCTTTCAGCATCTTGGCAAGAGCCTAAACAATTCAATGACCCTCTGAGCCCCAAATTTTCTCTCCGAGGAAGCTCTGAACACGGGGTGAGCACCTTTTCTGCCTGAAGGAAGTCAACCTCTCTTTTCTGTCACCTGAACTATCTCTAATAAGAACTGTTGCCTATGGAAACTCAAGACAGTTCAATAGTCCAGGCACATTTTCTTCAAACATTTTTAATGTTCCTCACAAACAGGGATACAATTATTCTTCAAATCATCAGACCTGTTGTTTTGCACCAAAGCAAATTATGGGACGAGTGAACACCAAGAAGGAAAGCATCTGGTTTGTTGCTGGTGTTCAAGAAATTACCCTAACAGACAGAAGCCTCAGTGAACAAACTAATCAACACACAAATGTTCACCTTTCTTATTTTTAGCTCAAAATGTCACTGAACTTCTTTTAACAAGAGGATATAACATTTTTTTAAACAAACTTCTGATGCATCAAAGTTTTCAGTGTCATCTACTGGAGAGAAAGATTATCTCTGACCAGTTATGCTATTCAAAAGGATTGTGATGGAATATAGTCCAGGAAATTCCCAGGAAATGGAGGGGGGTGCATTCTAGAGAAGCAAGAGACAACTCGGTTAAGATCATTTGTGTGAGAGAAAGAGGGTAAAGATGGTTCCTCCTTAATAGTTCCCAGAGTACGACAGACTTTATTGGCTGGTAGTCTCCTTTAGTTTGGCAAAATTCTGTTTATGGCTGAGGAACACAAAGAAATCTGTCTGGAAGAGTGTATTTGCCCACAACGTGTGTTTGTTGGATTTTGGAGCCTGACAAGTACCCAGCCCAAGACATCCTGAAACAGAAATTGGTCCATCCCTATGTAGGCATTATCTCACAGACTTCTTTGTACTCAGCATAGGAGAGCCAATAGCCAATTTGCAGGGCAGTGGGGTGACTTTCACAGCATTTTAGAAGTCTAATTGATACTTTAAACTCGTCAAGATTCGATGTGTGTGTGTGAGAGAGAGGGGGGGGAGGGAGAGAGAGAGAGAGAGAGAGAGAGAGAGATCAAGGAAACAAAATTCAGCATGTGAACAAAATGGCACGAAAATTAGATCCTAATTAGGGAGAGATTTAAAATAAATCTGCTTTAGATTTCAATGAAATTGAACACAGAGACAACTTAGGCACGTTTGCTAAATTGATCCAAATTGAAGCAGATAATCAATCTTGCTCTTCCTGCTAAGTTCTTGAATCATTTTATAGCTCAACAGAGCGAAAGCAGACAGCAGCTGTGTCCCAGTTTACACCAAAGACGCAGATCCACCCACATATAACTAATTACTCTCATGAAAGGTACAACACGAAAGTAAAAGAAGTCTTTGTAAATTCCATACAATATATTCCTCTCTCTCTTTCTCTCTCTCTCCCTCTGCGTCTCCCTCTGAACCCTGAACCCTAACCCTAACCCTGTCTTCCAAACCCAGACTCCAACTTACTTACAATGGACAACATAGTGCTAAAATCTAGACCATCCATAAAGGAAGACCCTGACATGACACCAGTTTTGCTAAATTTAAAGTTTTCAGATTGTTCATGGTGTTTGCAAATCACCCAGAAAGTCTAGTTGCCTCTTGAAAAAGCACCTTTGGGACAACCATGACCTGGAGGACTGAGAATCTCCATACAACGTATGAGGTGAAGGAGAATTCTGGTGATTTGTACATTGGGGAAATCTTCATATTTACGAATCAAATCTAAAATTCTCCCCATCATCACGACTCCAGGGGTCATGAGAGACTCCACCCACTTGGAATCCAGTCTGCAGAGCCAGTGGTGGGCTAATGTCAGTTTGGACCGGTTCTAGTGAATCAGTAGTTCTGACGATCACCTGGCCCAGTCCACCTGTCCACCTGTCCTATTCTGTCCTATATTTCCATCTTTTTCAGCTCAGCTGCTGTGCGTGGCACAGTGGGTTTTCCATGCCTCGGCTGTTTTACTTACTTTACTTGTCCTGTAGAGGTTCAGATTGATGGTGTTTTTTGTTTTTTTTTTAATGCTGTATGCAGGCACAAAGCGTGCGCTCGCAGAACTGGTTGTTAAACTGGTTGCAGCCCATCGGTGGTAGAATTCAAAGATTTTTTTTACCACCAGTTGGGGGGGCGTGACTTGGTGGGCACACTTTATGCTCATGCCCACACTTTGCATGTGCATGGATGCCAAATGTGCACTTTGCCCAGGTGTAGAGGCATTTCAACTCACCCCCTGCAAGCCTGCACTCTCCCCGGTGCTTCAGCAGCTGCCACGCAGAGCTCTGCTATGCCATGCAAAGCAGCTGTGCTTCATAAGCAGGAAATAAAGGTGAGTATGAGAGCCCAGGCGGGCAGGTAGGCCCAACAACAGAGCAGCGGAGAGAATTGGTTCGGTCTCCGCTGCTCATCAGCACTACCAGCTTGACAGAACTGGGCTAAACTGGTAGGATACCACCATTGTGCATAACCCCTCCTCCTTGTCTATCTAGTCCCGCCTCCAGCGTCACTTCTTCTCCTAGGCATCCCAAGCAATGACAGAATCTGAATATAGAGGCTATTTGTTTTTTTTAAAAAAAGTTTTACAAGCTTCAAATGGTTGCAGAAGACCAATCTAAGAGACTTTTCTCTGCTTTAATCCCACTCTATGCCCATTGGAGCCTCTTGAAGCTTTGCCATCAAATTTCAAAGGCTTGCTGTACACATGGCTTCTGTTCTGTACAGTCATTAGCATACTTGCAAGCGCCGCGCTGCTGTAATTGGCCAAAGTGCACGGCGATCTGATTGGCCAAGCGAGCTGCACTGATTGGCCCGTAACGAATCCCCCGCGATTGGTGGAAACTAATCTCAGGAGATTCAAAGTGCCATTGGCCGCAGCCGCTGCGGCCAGAGAATAAAAGCCGCTGTTTTTCCCCTTGAAGCCCGAGCCGATCTCGGGACTCAATAAAGAGCTGAACTCAGTCACTGACTCCTAGTCTCCTTTCTGCGATGGACATGACAGCTTCCATTTTCTTTGTGATGTTGTCTCCGAGAATGAGATTGTCAGTACAATTAAAATACAAAGAAAGGAAGGAACATTCCTT
This sequence comes from Hydrophis major, assembly GCA_033807585.1. Lineage (NCBI taxonomy): Eukaryota > Metazoa > Chordata > Lepidosauria > Squamata > Elapidae > Hydrophis > Hydrophis major. The sequence goes on from CM066331.1 coordinate 114,555,880, forward strand.
TTTGAGGTACTTCCAGGAGTGGACTAGCGAGTAATTACACAGGCTTTGCAAATAAGATATCAAAGGGAGAGACACATCAATTGTTTTGTCTCTTTGTATCCTGGTTTGAACTCATTCATCTTTCTGAAAGACACCTCAACACAAATGAAGCTGGGAGGGCCTTTGATCACCAGTGAAAGCAAAACAACCCTCTCTCCATTTCAGGCTTGCAAAAATCCTGCCTGCAATCTCTTACTGAGGACATTAAAAAAAAAAAAAGCAATGCGTAATGAGGAAGTATTTTTCATGCAAATGCACTTCTGTTTCTGAGGAACCAAAGCAAAAATAAAACCCAAAGGAGGACCTGAGACATAATTTGAAGGCCCTGCATGTGAAACACTGGGACTGATCCCTTTTGTGAGGTATGGAAGCCTCCGTGTCTTGAGGGAAATGTTCATTTTGTTGCTTCAATAAATAACAAGAGGCAAGCAAGTCCTTACTTCTTGCTGACAAAGAGCATTTGAATCCACCAAAAGCCCATGGAAATTGTTGTGTCCGTGAAATGATGCCAGGAGTCAGTGACTTCAAATCATGCTCTTTATTTAAGGTTGGAACCAAACTGGGGCAAAGGGAAAAAGATTGCGGCTTTTATTCCTTTAGCCGCGGCGGCCGCGGCCAATGGCACCGCTTTGAATCTCCCGCGATTCGAATGGACCAATTGAGGGAGATTCTTAGCAAGCCAATCGGCGCGGCTCACCTGACCAATCAGAGTGCCCCGCGCTTTGGCCAATCAAAGCGCGGGGATCTCAAGAATGCTAATTAAGGACAGAACACCCCTCCCCTCTTGGTTCAGTCCTTACGTCGCGTAGTCACGTAGGTAGGCGGGGCTCCGTCTGAGCCTACTGGACCTGCGCAGCTCAGTTGTAGGTTGGATCCCGGCCGGTTCGGTCGGGATCTCTGCTGCTCCTGCTGCCGTCGTGGGAACCGGCTGGTCGATCGGGCCGGGCCGTTCTCCGTAGCTCCCTCCTGGGCCTCCCAGGTTGGTTGAGCTGCGGGTTTCGCCGCTCCCGCTTGGTCTTTCCGGGTTGGTCGAGCTGGCCTGGCTGTCTCTTCCTGGCGAGGGGTCGTGATGGCTGCTTTCCAGTAAGTACGGCTGGTTTATTCTTCTTTGGTTTTGGTCCCCTGGGTATTCCCTCCCCCCTTGGTTTGTGTTGTGGGGGTTGGTTTCGCCTGTTTGTGCATCGGTGGTCTCTTGGTTGGTAGTCCTCGACCTTAGTTGGTCGATGTGGCGTTTCCACGCTCATCCGTCTGCTGTTTGTAGCCAGTACGAGTGTGGGCCTGTTATTTGTGTGATGACGGCCGGTATCCATAGTGGGTCTCCCGTCAGGTTTCTTGCGTATACGGGGTCGCCGGGTGCAAAGGTTCGGTGTTTGCTGTTTGAGTCTGGGGGCTTCACTGGGTTATACGTGGGGTGTAACCTGTCGAGTGGGGACCTTAGTTTCCTGCCCATTAATAGTTCAGCTGGGCTCTTATTGGTTGTGGTATTTGGGGTTATGTGTTGGGTGAAGAGTAGTTTGTTTATTTTCTCCTGGATCTCCCCGTGGTCTATTTTCCAGATGGTCTTAATGAATTGGACCATCCGTTCCGCCCTACCGTTCGCCGCCGGGTGCGCCAGTGCTGTCAGCGCGTGGCGGATGCCCCTTTCCGCTAGGAATTTTTCGAATTCCAGCGAGGTGAATTGGGGCCCGTTGTCGGAAACGATGTCGTCTGGGAGGCCATGTGTTGCAAAGAGTTTGCAGAGTTCATTGATCACGGCCTCCGTGGTTGTCGTCTTCATGTTGCTTACCTCCAGCCAGTTGGAGTAAGAGTCAACTGTTATGAGGAAGGTGTGTCCTTTTGTGGGCCCGGCGAAGTCTATGTGAATCCTAGACCAAGGCCCCCTTGGGGTTTCCCACTCTAGGACGGGTGCTGTGGGTGGGCTTGGCCTAGTTTCCTGGCATCATTGGCACCTTGCTACCCAGGTCTCAATTTGTTTGTCCATCCCTGGCCACCAAGTGTAACTTCTGGCCAGGGCTTTAGTCCTAATGATGCCAGGGTGCCCCTCATGTAGCAGTTCCAGAACCTTCCCTTGTAGCTTTTCTGGAATGACCACCCTATCCCCCCATAGTATGCACCCTTTTAATAACGAGAGTTCCATTTGACGGTTTCGGAATGTTTTGACGGACTCGTCGTTGTCCCTTTCCGGCCACCCTTTCTCCACCCAATGCAACACCCGCACCAGACGTTTGTCTTTATTAGTCTCTCGGGCAATGTCTGACGTGGTTATGGGCAGGTTGGGTAGAGTCTCTATGCTGAGGGTGGTTGTCGTGGGTGCTGGGTCGGTGTCAGGTTCCGGTAGCAGCGAGCGGCTTAAGGCGTCTGCATGGGAGATCATCTTACCCGGTCTGTGTATGAGTCTGTAGTTGTAGGCTGCCAGGAACTCGGACCACCTTGTCATTCGGGGAGACAGAATGTTTGGGGTGGCCCGGTTTCCTGCAAGGATTCCCAGCAGTGGCTTGTGGTCGGTTATGATGGTGAAAGTCCGGCCGTAGAGATACTCGTGGAATCGTTTTGCGGTGGCAACGATAGCCAGAGCCTCTTTGTCCAGCTGGCTATAGTTCCGCTCCGGTTTGGTGAGGGTCCTTGAAAAGAACGCGATGGGTGCTTCTTTTCCATCGGGGAGGGTATGGCTGAGGACAGCGCCGACGCCGAAGGGTGATGCGTCGCATGTGACGGCCAGAGGTAGGGTCTCGTTATATTGTATGAGGACGGTGTCCGAAGTGAGGAGGTCCTTTGTTCTTTGGAAGGCGGCTTGCTCGCGTTTCCCCCAAGTCCAGGTCGCCGCCTTGTCCAGGAGCCTATGCAAGGGCTCCGCCACCGTCGCCTTTTGGGGCAGGAAAACATTGTAAAAGTTAAGTAGCCCCAGGAATGCCTGTAGTTCCGTCTTCGACTTGAGTGTGGGGGCTTCTTTGATGGCCTTGATTTTTTGGTTTGTGGGGTGAATGCCGTGACGGTCTAGGAGGTTTCCTAGGAATTCTACTCGTTCCGCGCATAGCTGGCATTTCTCCCTCTTGACTTTCAGCCCGGTCTCTTTAAATTTGGTTAGGACCTCCCTTAGGCGACCCTCTAGTTCGGCTTGGTTGGTTGCCGACACTAGGACGTCATCGAAGTAACGTACCACCCCCTTGATGCCTTGCAGTAGTCTTTCCATTAGGCTTTGGAATATTCCCGGTGCCACACTGACTCCGAATTGGAGTCGGTTGCATTTGAATGCCCCCCGGTGGGTGACAATGGTCTGTGCTTCTGCCGTTTGCTCGTCGACTGGCAACTGTTGGTATGCCTGTGTGAGGTTGAGCTTGGCGAAAACCTTGCCCCCTCCCAGTGAGTGCAGTAGGTGTTGCACTACTGGGATGGGATAGGCGCTTTGTTGTAGCGCGCCATTTAGGCTGGCCTTATAATCCCCACAGATCCTCATCAACCCATCGGGCTTGATCGGGGTGACTATGGGGGTCTCCCACCGGGCGTGGTCTATGGGCTGTAGGACCCCTTGCTTGACGAGCTTGTCAATTTGCTCGTCTATCTTGGGTTTAAGTGCGAATGGCACCCGCCTTGGTTTCAGGCCTTTTGGGGGGACGTTTGGGTCTAGGTTGAAAGATATAAGGGGTCCTCGGTACTTGCCTAGGTTTCCGTCGAAGACCTCTTGGAATTCCCGGGCCAGTTGCTGCTCCCAGCTGTCGTTGGTGACGTGGTCGACTCCCGTGATTGCGATGCCCAGCGGGGTGAACCATTGCAGTCCCAGTAGGCTTGGGCGGTCGCGGTCGACGATTGTCAGGGGAAGTCTTTCGGTGTGCCCTTTATATGTAATGTTGAAGTGTTTGGTTCCGACTACCGGGATGCGGTTTCCCTGGTAGTCCCTTACAATGAATCTCTGGCTGTCTAGGTTCCTCCTTTGGAGGGTAGGCACCAAGCGCTTTATTTCATGCCATGCAATCAAGGAGAGGTAGGACCCGGAGTCCACCTCCATTTTGCATGGCTGGCCCTCGATGCCTACCTCCACGTGGACCTTCCGGGCGTCATTGGTTATGGCGTGGCCGATGGTGACCTTCTGATGGGTCTCCTCTCTTCGCCGGTTATCGCCGCCTCGCAGGGATCGTCCGTTCCAGTCCCATCTGTTGTCCGAGGGGCGATCTCTGGTCCAGGGTGGTGTGCTCTCTCTCCTCCGGTCGCTCTGGTCCCATCGTGCCGGGCTGCAATTCTTCTTTAGGCGGCAAACACGGGCGATGTGTCCCTTCTTGTCGCAATGCCGGCAGATCGATTCGAAAAACCGGCATTCCGACCTGGGGCGGTCGCCGCCGCAACCGGCACAGTTGGTCCTCGACTTACGACCCCGCCGGTTCTGTGGGTCGCGGCCTGTCTGGAGGCGATGGATGTCCTCCTCGTCCTCGGAAGTGCCTGATGCCGAGTGGAAGTTGCCCTGGTGGGTGGTCGTCTCGGGTTGGGTCTCGGTCGACCTCGCCGGGTTGTTGTTTCCGCTGCGGTCCCCAGTGTTCGGTCTGCGCATGCGGTCGGCGGAAGTTCGGGTTGCTTTGGCGGCTGCGGCTGCGGTGAGGGTGTCTGCTAGGCTGATGTTTCCCTTGGCCATCAGCTGGCTCTGGAGGACGGGGTCCCACAAACCGAGCACGATTCGGTCTCGCAGGGCATCATTCAGGTTGTCGAATTCGCAGAGCCCCCCTAGGCGCCGCAGCTCGGCAACGAAGTCGCTGAAACTCTCACCCGACCGTTAGTTCCGATGGTAGAATTCGTTGCGTCGGATCAGGATGGGTACCTCTGGAGCGTAGTGCCGCCGAAGTATTGGCTCGAGGACGTCCCAGTCCATCGCAGTCGCATCAGCGGGTTTGGCAAGCGCCTTGGCCATCTTGAAGACCTCGGTCACGCAGTGGGTCAGGAAGACAGCACGCTTCATGGGGCCGGCGGCGTCCTTCAGGTCGCTGCACTCAAGGAACATGCGGAATCGGTCGGAGTACGATTCCCAGTCCTCGGTGGCGGGGTTGAAGGGTGCGGGGGGTGTGATTTTTGCCATCGCGGTGGTTCGTCTGGCTTCCGTCGGACATGTGGTTCGGTTCAGGGTCTGGATCCCACCCTCGTCGCCAGTGTTGTGTCCGCGAAATGATGCCAGGAGTCGGTGACTTCAAATCATGCTCTTTATTTAAGGTTGGAACCGAACTGGGGCAAAGGGAAAAAGATTGCGGCTTTTATTCCTTTAGCTGCGGCGGCCGCGGCCAATGGCACCGCTTTGAATCTCCCGTGATCCAAATGGACCAATCGCGGGAGATTCTTAGCGAGCCAATCGGCGCGGCTCGCCTGACCAATCAGAGTGCCCCGCGCTTTGGCCAATCAAAGCGCGGGGATCTCAAGAATGCTAATTAAGGACAGAACAGAAATGTCCACAGAATTGTAGCATGAAGGATTTAGGAAAGAGAGTTCTGGTTCCGATCTTCACTGTGTGGTCTCATCCAAGTATCCCTGACCCAACCCTTTGATCATCATGGGACATTTATGGTCTCAAGATGAATAGAGTTTTCCTACTACATTTAATAAACAGATCAGATGACAGCAACCCAAATAAAAGTCAGAAATTGTTAGATAGGACCAATAGGCTTAAACATAATTGTGTGGGGCTGGTGCCAGTAAGTCTACAATCAAGAAAATATTGGCTACATGAAGGACACACACACACACACACACACATCCATTTTTATCCTTGTAACAAAATCTGTGAACTTCATGATGTAGATGAAAATTGAAGCTATAGCTGCTCCTCTTTATCTCCTTTTTTTAAAGAAAAAAAATATATATTTCGACCACAGATAACATGCCAAGTACTTCTTTATCACTGTTGCTCTTGTTACTCCATATGAGACAATGATTTTGTCCAGAGAATTAGAGATGACCACTCCTAAATGGCACCAGTGTCTGCTAATGAAAATACCACTTTGATAAGATGAAAGGGGACAAGCTTTAATCCTGAAGAAATTGTGTCCCTTTGACCTTGTTCTGTCTAAATATAGACATGTACAAATGAATCATATCACTGACTTGCTTTTCTTGTTGGACTTAATATTTGTGGGACTCAAGACTGTCTTTTTCTGATTTACCAGTTATTTCTTTTGAAATCCTCTTTTGCCAGTTCAGGTTCAAAATAAATTGCTGGGGACATCACCAACCCAAAAAATACCAACCAGTGTTATAAAAGAAATTGTCCTTAAAAACCCAGTTCAATTTTTTTTTAAGATTCTACAAACAGTATGTAAAAAAATATTTTAAAGGATTGCATAAACTCTTGAGATTATTTACTATAGTATTATAGATTAATAATATTAATCTATAATTTATTATAATTACTGTTGTTTACTATTTGAGATCCAGGTTTATTGGAATGGGAATTGTGTACATATTTTGTGTCTGTCGTGATCAGAGCAGAAACTAATATTTAATTGTAAGTTCCCTGTTAACAATTATTTGTGCTTTCTGAGACATATAAGTTGACCTTACCAATTTAATAAAATTATCTATAAGTTTCATAACTTTAAACCAAAAACAATTGAATTCAAATTGTCAAAGACCTTCTCTGCATCTAAGAATATCAACACAGCTTGTTTTTCATTATGTTGCTCCAAGTATTCCAGAACATTCAAAACATTTCTAATATTATCCTGTAGTTATCTTTTTTAAGTAAAAACCCACATTGATCTTCATGAATAGAAACCTGTAAAATTATTTCCAACTTTTCAGCCAGAATTGTGGTAAACAGTGTTGGAAGGAAAATCCATTTGGGTCAGTTCCAAGCTAGGAGAAAGGAAACAAAATGGAGGCAGAGTGGAAAGAAAAGTTTATTGATGAAGCTGAACCATGACGGTTTGTGGTTCTGGTTCAGCTGACAAAATGGAATATTATGAGGGTCATATTGGGGTTATGTGGGATCATAGTTGACTATAGGCAAAAGGGGAAATGCAAATCTCTGGTGTTTGTCTGAGCTAATTTTGTCAACCTTTTATTTGTTGCTTATCTGGAGTCTGTCTGACTCAGTCTTTCTGAATGGCTTACCAAATCTGCACTTCTAAAAGCTGGCCTCCTCAGTTTCTGCTTGGACAGGGAAACTGAGACTGGTTGCTGCCTCCCTTAAGATTTTTTTTTTCATTTCTCCTTTAGGGGAAATACTGTATTTTATCCTGCCTTTTTAAATATTTCCCAAAATATTTCATTCTTCTAGGAGGGGAGAGGCTTCCTACAACAGCTTGTAATTGTTCAATAAAGATATTGGCTGATAGGTTTTTGTCAAACTCGTGTCCCTCATTAGATATGAATATTAAATTAGCCTCTTTCCAGCAATCAAGTATATTTTCATTCTGTAAAATTATATTCTGAGTTTGCTGTAAAAATTGTAAAAGCTAATCTTCAAAACATTTACAGTAAGAAGCCAGAACCCCATCTGGATTAAGTACCTTTCCTATGTTAACCTTTTAGCTTCACACACAGTTTCCTTATGGTTATTGGTCCCATTCAAACTTTGTCTCTGATCTTCTGTATTCTTTAACAAATTCTGTTTATATAAATACTCATCCACCTGCAGCACCAAACATGGAATCCTCTTCGGTGTCTAGTATCTCTTGTAGCATTTGCTGAGTTTAATCTGTCATTGTCACTCTCCTTTAGTTCTTTTTCTCAAAAAAATACATAAAATCTCATATTCTGTACAATATGCATCCTAAATCTCTGCTGTATAAAAATAAAAATCGTGACTTCTGGTTTGGGCTTCTTTGGCAACGGACTGAAATCTGCGATCGTGCATGGGTTTGATTCGTGCTCGCCACTGGAGCGCCCCGAGCTGCCCAGATTCAGGGCTGAAGCCACCCTGTAGAGGTGGTGAAGAAGGGGAAGCTGTTAGCTAAGTTGAGGAGAGCTGCATCTCTCCTCCTCGGCTGGCCATTACTCCCTTTCCCAAAGGTGGTTGCAGTGGTGGTCAGAAATGGCCACCTCAAAGAAGAACCCAACCAGACAAGATTGTGCAGGAGGAAGTTTAAAAGAGAAAGTTTGACTGACCAGGTTGAATGGAGAAAACATCTATTTAAGGAACCTGGAACTTGAATTACAAAGACTAATACTATTCCTAAAAGAGATTTTTAAAGCAGAGAAAGGGAAAGGAAAAAAGAATTGGCTTTTCTTTCTCTCACATTGACAGCTTTAATTGACTTTGAATGTTAAGAAGAAGAGATCTAAACAAGAAATGGATCTTAATCCACTTTGACATTAACAGGCTATTTTTAGCTGAAAATAAAGCGTCAAGGGGATAAAGACTCTTGGATAATTTAAAAATTTCAAAAAGAAAGCGGGGGGGGAAGAGGGTGGAATCTGAAAAAATGGAGACCATCTGGAAGTAAAAAGAATTGATAGTGGAATCGCAACAAGGCTTGTAAAGGACACATTGTAGCTGAAACTTTGTTACAAGATAACAAAGCCCCTGGGAAAGAGAAAGTGGATTATTGGATGATTCCTGGAATTTTGGATGGTGGATCCGAATGAAACAAAATAAAATCAAGTGGGGCTTGTTTAAAAATCTTTAAATTGGCATCACTCATTGAATAGCTAAAATGAGACTTAAAGAACAAAAAGAAGCACAAGAGGGAAGAGGATCTTTTGGCTTCATATTTCAATTTTTAGAAATGGAGATTTTGAACGATGAAAAACAAAAAGAAATGCTGGCAGAACAAGAAGAGCCAGACAAAGAAGAAGCCATCTTCAATGACCAAGCAATTTTAAGCAGGGTAAAAAAGGGAAAGGGGAGAAAGGGAGTTAAAACTTAAGACTTGAAGCAACAACCAAAAAAAAAAGAGAAATTTGAAAAGTAACTATAACATTAGGAAGAAGCAGAAGGAAGGATCACAGAAGGGAGAATCAAATAGAAAAGGGAGCAAAAAGAGGAGGGAGAAGAAGAGGGGGAAGATGGAAAGGAAAAGAAGCTATAAAGGACAGAAACAAGATATAGAGAAACAGGAAAAACGTACAAGAATTAAAGGTATAAGCCTATTTAAAAGACACAAAGACAATGGTTAAAATTTTAACTTAAAGAGAGGATTCTGCAAGGATACCTGAGATACACTAGAAATAGAAAAGAGTTAGAAAATATGATAGATGATCAAAGTGACAGATAAAATTGGCATTGATATGTAATGGAATATTTGGTAGTAATTAAATGAAACAAAGAGGATAAGAGAATAAGGCTCTCAATGATTTTTTAAAAAGTATATAATTGAAAAGAAACATGAAAGATTTTTAATGAAATTAATATCAGTTGACAGGATGAATTTGAATAAGAATAATAATTTTATTGACTACTGTTAATAACTATTGTTTTGTTTTTTGTTTAAAGACAGTATGAAATATAGCTGATTAAAGTGAATGACAACTGATATTATTAGGTAATATTTGTTAAAAGATGGAAATATTTTAATTAGAAACATAAAAGATTGCTACCAATATTAATGGCTGAGCTGAACTTGAATAGAATAATTATTTCATTTACTATACTTATATATATATGTGTGTGTGTGTGTGTTTGTGTGTGTTCGCCTGTTACTCACAGACGAACACAATACAGAAGCCTGATGATGGCAGATGAGATTCTGCCGAAACGTTGCTATAACTTTAAAAGCACAACTATAATACCCGAACTTAGTGTGTATTTTTAAGGGAATGTACCAAGCAGAATTCAGTTGATAATAGTTATGTGTTATAAAATAGAGAGCAGAAAATGAATGGTATAACTGTAAAGGCATAATTTAAACTTCAAACAAGATTTGAATGGATAATAATTAAAAGATACAAAGTTACACTCCAGTCTAGTAATTACAGAGGGAAATTTGTTTTATGAGAAAAGAAAATATGAAACTGTAAACAGGACAGACAAAAGCATAAAAATATTGATTAGAAAGATACTGAAAATTAGAAAAAGATATGTAATTGAACTTAGAAAGGAATGAGATAATTAAAAATAAGGTTACAGAAAGCAAGGAAAGGGAAAAACTATTGAGAAACCTGTGAAAATAGTTAAAAGATATGGATTAGAATACATAAGATGAATATGTAATTGAGTATGTCTATATGGAGAAGTGATAACCCAAGAGCATGCTGCTCTCAAAAAAAGATATTTTATTTGTATTTATATGTTTTGTAAAAACCCAAATAAAACTCTATAAAAAAATTAAAATAAAAATCATCTGCTCCAACTTGTTCCATCTCAGTAGAATTCTCTTCTACTTGTGAGGGATAGTACTAATTAGTTCTTACAGTAGGTTTGTAAAGGGAAAAAGTACTGTTTTGTCTTGCGTAGTACTCAGATTATGATTTCCTTAAATACAATGTACGTAGTTTTCTGAGCGTGTTGGCTCTTAGAAAACTGGACAGAAAAGATGGATTTGTCTCATAAAGCCTAGAGAAATAGGAGAAAAGCTTGTAAATACCTCCAAAATTCATCTCCCCTTGTATCCAACTGACCATTGCTTCCTTTCATTTTTGCTGTGAAAATCAAGAGTTTGAACAAGTGAACAGAAATTATTTCACAGCGTAGACCCAGACAATAGTCCCTCTTTGGGGGGCCCAGAAGAAATCATGGAATATTAGTCAATTACATTTTTTTTGTTTTGTTTTTAAAGTAATTCTAGCAGAACCCCAAAAGCCATCATCCTTAGGCTGAATCCTTCAAAGAGCAAAATGTGCCAAAGCAGAGAGGAGGAGGAGAAGCCACATGGAGAAGAGAGAATGGAATAAAAGAAAAATTAGATGAACTCCGCTTTGGAAATTATTGACTTCTGAGAAAACTTAAATATATTGATGCATAATGAACAGCTGAGGAAAAACAGGGAATTGGATAAATAGTGAGCATTTAAAAAATTAAATGTTAAAGAGCTCAGCCTGCAGCTGGTATCCAAGGAAATGCCAGAGTATTATTTCTAATGGGAAAGTCTCAGCAGATTAACTGTAATTAAGAATGAATTAAATCCCCTTTTCTTTCATCCATCACTAGCTGGTTAGAACGTGAACCTTCAGCCCAGTCTGAGGTCCGAAGGATGTGGAGCAGGTATTCTTTGAGGATATCCCTGTACTTTGTTCCAGACAGCTTTCCTTCAATCCTGACCAGTCTCCCAGTCCCTGCTGCTAAAAAAAAACCACCCCCACAGCATGATGCTTCACTGTTGAGATGATATTGGGCAGGTGCCTGGTTTCCTCCAGGCGTAACATTTAGAATTGAGGCCAAACTGTTCAATCTTAGTTTCATCAGACCAGAGAGTCTTGCTCCTCACAGTCTGAGAGTCCTTCAAGTGCTTTTTTTGCAAACTCCAAGCAGGCTTTCATGTATTTTGCACTGAGGAGAGGCTTCTGTCTAGCCACTCTACCATAAACTCCAGATTACTGGAGGGTTGTAATGATGATTATCCTTCTGGAACTCTCTCCCATCTCCACATAGGATCGCTGAAGCTCAATCAGATTGATCATCATCTTGGTCACCTCTCTTGCTAAGGCTCTTCTCCCGATTGCTCAGTTTGCCCAGGCGACCAGCTCTTGGAAGAGTCCTGGTTGCACCAAATGTCTTCCATTTGAGAATTATGGAGGCCACTGTTGCTCTTAGGGACCTTCAGTGCAGCAGAAATTTTATTGTAGCTTTTCCCAGCTCTGTGCCTTACAATAATCCTGTCTCTGAGCTCTACAGGCAGTTCCTTTGACCTCGTGGCTTTTGATCTGCTACAGTAGGCATTGTCAGCTGTGGGGCCTTCTATAGAGAGATGTGTGCCTTTCCAAATCAGATTAATTTAATTTACCGGAGGTTGACTCCAATCAAAGTGTAAAAACATGTCAGCAATGATCAAGAGAAATGGCAGGCCCCTGAACTAAATTTCAAGTGTTGTTGCAAAGGTCTGAGTACTTATGCCAATGTGACATTTCAGTTTTCTCTTTTTAACAAATTTATAGACATTTCTGAAATTCTGTTTTCAGCTTTGTCATTATGGGGTACTGAGTATAGATTAATGAGGAAAAAAAATGAATATCAACAACTGTAGAATCGGACTGCAGCATAACAAAATTGACAAAAGTGAAGGGAGTTTGACTACTTTCTGCATGCACTATATCTGTCATCTATCATTATCATCTACTTTCTATCATCTATATCTATTATCTGTCTATCATCTGTCTGTCTGTCTGTCTGTCTATCTATCGATCTATCTATCTATCTATCTATCTATCTATCTATCTTCTCATGGTACTCCAAAGGTTTAAAAAAAGGATGCCCAAAATAAGCATCTGTGACATTTGTTTGATTTTCAAGGTCTGCAATATCATCACATCCTTAGGTTTAAAAAAAAGGGAAAACATCTCTGTGGTTTTATTGGAAATGGCTGAAAGCACTCTCAGCTAGATCATTACGGCATTTTAACATGCCCCAGATGTGATATACTCACATTTGTGCTGGGGCAGGAAAAGATTTTGCTGAGTTTCACCTCTTTTTCAAATCACCATGCAAATCATATTGTTCTCCTATGCAAATATATGTTTTTGTTTTTACACTGTGGTAGTACATTTCTTCCATCATGAAAGTCTGTAAAAGGAAAGAGAGTTGCGGCTTTGTGGTCAAAGTTCTGACACCTGAAGGTACTTTGAAATGGTAATTGTGTCCTTTTGCAATATCCTTTTCATCCATCTAAGGTGTACGATTCTAGATTTATTAAATAGAGGAATATGTGCCATTAATATTAGATGCCTCATCTTCCTTGATGAGAAGAGACCTTTCTTCATTGTGACCATAACAGGAAACCGAAATTACATCAGTCTGCTTGTGAGCATTAGATTAACTCCTAAATATGGGGCTGTTTGGCAGGAACCAGGTAATCTCCTTGTGGCTATGACCCCAAGTTAATTTGTGGGACAGCCTAAAGCAGGGGTTTTCAAACTTGACAGCTGTAAGACTTGTGGACTTAAACTCCCAGAATTCCTCCTCCAGTCATGTTAGTTCAGGAATTCTGGGAGTTGAAGTCCACAAGTCTTACAGCTGTCAAGTATGAAGACCCTTGGCCTAAAGGCAGCAGAGTCAGTAAAGTTATGCAACATGTTTTATTTTTTTCAAGGAATTTAGTAATGTTGTTATCTGTGAGGTGCCTGTTTTGGGATTACTGCTAGTAGTGTGATCTGGTTCATGCCATCCTATAAAAGGAAGAAAGTGGGCCATCCCTCTTCCATTCCTTAGGTGCCGATTTGAAGGTTTGTATCAAACCGAGCCCCATGGGTCTCCCTAGGTGCAAAGGGCATTAAGATATCAGGAGAAGAGATCAAACAATCCTTATCTCTTCTTACCAGCAACCAAGAAAGAAAGAAAGAAAGAAAGAAAGAAAGAAAGAAAGAAAGAAAGAAAGAAAGAAAGAAAGAAAGAAAGAAAGAAAGAAAGAAAGAAAGAAAGAAAGAAAGAAAGAAAGAAATACTAAACAGACCCCATGGATTGTTCCAAAGCAAGATTGCCAGGTTTTTTTTTTTCCTTGTTCAACTCCATACACCTTTATACCATGTAATAGATGGATTATACATTTCTGCAATGAGACATACACACAAAGGAGTATTTCTGCTGTAGGGGAAGAAAAACTGTACAAAGATGTGCATTAAAAAATTGTACAACTGCAACAATCTTAAAAATAATTTCTTTAATATATGCCTACAGCATAGTTTTATTTAAGCAGATCGTCCTTATTCAGCCCAGATTTATTTCAGGCATATATCAGCCAAAAGAGGGTCTCTTTGATATCTGTGAGATCAGCAGCTAAGACTAAGGTAAAATTGTTCCTGAAATTACCATTAGTGAGCTTGTTGTTGCATTTTTGAGTCTATGTTAATTGGAGCTTGTTTTTACTTTGGGCTCCTTGTGAATTTTAAAAGATTGCCACCTCTCTTCTTCAGCTCAGGATAACACTGGGTTGTGCTTCAAGCTTGAGAACATCAAGAACTGCCTTACTTGGTCTGAATTCTGACATGGGAGTCCCTTTGCATGAGGAGAAGGATGGGAAACATGGATGGAACTGCTAAGCAAAACTTACTAACAATTCTAATTTTCTAGCATATATGAACAGAAATATTGCATTTGGAAAGAAGGGCACTGCAGTTAAAATTTCAGCATACCAATTCTTTCAAAGCAGACAGTAAGATTGCAATCAACAGTGATAAGGGTTAATTCCTTTCTTAAATGTACTGTATTCTTTCTTGTTCTCCATTTCTGCCTGCCCATTAATCCACTGCTTGACCAGACTTCTCTGTCTCAACTCATCACAATATTTCTAACAACCATGATCAGTCAACTTTTTAATGGTCACTGAAAGAGTTCACTTTGGTGGAATGATGCTGCTGATTGTATGCAGATTTTTCAAGACAGAGTTATTGTTGCAGAAATAATCAAAATTGCCGGAGTGCATGCAAACACATATGCACATATATAAACACTACTGGTGTCTTTCTGTGTGTGCTTAAATCCTTATGCTGAAAGCCACTCCGCTTTTGCTGGGGGGAGTAAAGGAAATGTGTTAAGTTCTGCGCATGGGCACAAGAATTGGAGATGAGACGATGAACAGTGAACTTCAACTCTTTATTTAACATTGTGGAGCAGAGCAAAAACTACAGCAGCAACAGCCCTTTTTATAGGCAAGCTGCTGATCAAGTAACCAATAAGAAACATGAAGCGCTAGCTCCCTTAACCAATGAAAAAGGCCCGCTAATAGCCAATCAGATCCTCCTGAACGGACCAATCAGATGTCGCTATTATCGGCCAATCAGAAGTGCAGGGCCAGAACCCTGCACTTTTCTAAAGGTTTTAATAATCTTTATTTAAGCACTTTTATTAATTCACAACAAAATACAAACAAATAAAGAGCAGACAGAAAAGGAGAGAAAACATCATATATCAAAAATGGACAGCTGATGGTTTGCACAGCAGATACAACAGCTGAAACAATTTTATTAAGGCTCTGCCTGCCAAAGTGAAGCTCAGTCGGGATAATACAAACATTGCAAGACTTTAATTCAAAGATAAAGTAGAATATCTCAGGTACAGAAATTTCCCTGCTTTAAAATAAAAGTGAGAAGATCTCTGTAGCTGTGATCAATTTGACAAGTGGAGGGAAAATGTCAGCTTGAATCTACAAGGTTGAAGTTTCTCCTTAGTTCTAGGTTGCTTCTCTCCTTGGTTAGTTTCCATCCATTGTTTCTCGTTTCACTTTTTGGTGCTTTAGAAAAGAATTTGATCCTTCATCTTTGTAAGAGCCCTCAAATACTGGAACACTGCTATCAAGGACCAGGGAAGACACAAAAATAAATTCTTTGTACTGCTCCTATTTTCCAAAGCACCAAAAGGCAAGACAAGAAGCAATGGATGGAAACTAACCAAAGAGAGAAGCAACCTAGAACAAAGGAGAAATTTCCAAGCTGTGAGAGCTATCAACCAGTAGAACAGCTTCCCTTCAGAAGTTGTAGGCGCTCCATCACTGGAGGCTTTCAAATAGAGACTGGACAACCACTTATCTGAAATGGTATAGGATCTCCAGCTGAGCAACGGGTTGTACTAGTAGACCTTCAAGGTCCTTTCAAATTCTATTATTCTATATTCTAAGGTTGTATGGATCTTCACCCATGTCCAAGACTCAATATTTGCAGATGGCCTTGGTATGAAATTGGTCTTTATTTTTATGAAGTGGACCTTTAAATAACAGAAGACTTTGCAAATGAATGGAGTCTTCCTGCCAGTTTCTCCTCTCTGCCCACAATCATACATTTTTATCTAGGATTTGTGGCATGTATCTAAATCATCACATCAGGCATCTCTTCTGATAGAAATATATATGCCTGCCCACCTCCCATGATCCTCCTTGGTGCAACGTTCTGGGATCACATGAAATTGAGCAGGATATGACAAGATGTTTGCCTAGCTCCGGGGAAATAATCTAATGTGATTATGTAAAGTTGAAAAGGTGGATTGTCATCTAAGAGGAATAGCATCTATAATCATCACAAATGATTTCTCACCTATTGTTTCTCCTCTCTCGGCTACATGGTGACCAGTGGTGGTATTCAGCAGGTTTGCACCAGATCGGACGAACCGGTAGCAAGAATTTGGCATGGGTCGCCGAACCGGTAGCAAGTTCTGGCTGGCCACACACACCCCGCCCGATGCTCGCTCACCCCGCCCACCTGCCTGAAATTCACCTAAGGTATTTCGTGTTTTTTTTTCCTCCCGACAATCAGCTGTAGATAAGATCAGCTGTGTCGGGATTCTCCTTGCTGAGGCTCAGGAAGGCAAAAAAATGGAGGGAGGAGCTCAGCCCCCCCCCTCCAATTTTTGCCTTCCAGAGCCTCAAAGGAGCCTTAGGGGAGCAAAAACGCCCCCCCCCCCCAGAGGCTTCTCTGAAGCTAGGAAGCTCCCAAAACGGAGCTTGGAGGGGTGCTGCGTGCCCCTCCCATGCTCTTTCCTTTTCTTCCTGAGTCCCAGAGGAGCCTTGGGGGAACAAAATGCCGCCCCCCAGAGGCTCCTCTGTGACTAGGAAGCTCCCAAAAACGGGTGGGGGCTGCAAAAAAGCCATGCCCCCAAAAAGCCATGCCCACATGGCCACGCCCACCAAGCCACGCCCACAGAACTGGTAGTAAATGTTTTTGAATCACACCACTGATGGTGACTCTTTTGAGGTCGTGAGAAGTTTCCCATCATTTGAACACTTCAGAATTAGAGTGATGTCATTCATTCAAAGAGAGTGGTAGATGGTGTACCAGCCCGCGTCAGCCTTCCTAGGCCAGCTAGACAGGAAACACAACTAGATGAGCTAATTTACATTACTGTAACCCTAACCTAACAGAATCTTGCAAGTTTGAAGGGACAGACTTCCTGCTGTCACTTTTAGCCGCCTGATCAATTAGGGCAGGTCCTTCTTAAGTTTCTTCTCTGGGGTTTCATTGGGATTCCCCTTGTCTAATCATTTTCTCTTTCCCCTCTTCTCCTTGGTCATCCACACATCCTGCAATGCCAAAGTTCAGTTGGGGAGAGAAATCTGGAACCAAGGCCATTCAAATGAGTACAAATTCATTCCATGCTAGTTCTCAACAAGAATCTGAGCTGTTAACAGTCAAGGCCAATTGGTGGTAGATAAGAACCAACACAATTCAAGGAGGGCTGGACTTATATTTCTTGAGAGCATGAAAGGACTCCAGATTAATGGTGCCCCTGATCTTTTCCTCAAGCTGACCCTGGTCATCTCCTTATGTGGCAATTTCTGGATGTGTGGTTTTCGGTTCTGGAAATGCCTTCCTCCAGCATGGTTATTGATGAGGCTTCTGGAAGTTGCCATCCACACTTCTGGAAACTCCCCCCCACATGATCAGAAATAATCTTTTCATGGCCACTAAGTGAAATTTGGCTACTGAATGTGCAACACTGCCACAAGAAGCAATCAGAGGTGGTATTCAGCTAGTTCTGACAGGTTCTGGAGAACCGGTAGTGGAAATTTTGAGTAGTTTGGACAAACGGTAAATACCACCTCTGGTTGGCCCTGCCCCCATCTATTCGCTGCCTCCTGAGTCCCAGCTGATCAGCTGAGTCTTCTTTTGTTGCCCTGCACAGGAAAACGGAGCTGGAAAGCAGGTTAGCAGGGTAGGGAGGGAATGGGGATTTTACAGTGTCCTTCCCCTGGAGTAGGGTGGAAATGGAGATTTTGAAGTACCCTTCCCCTACCACACCCACCAAGCCACCCCACACCTACCAAGCCACACTACACTCACCAAGCCACGCCCACAGAACTGATAGTAAAATAATTTTAATACCATCTCTGGAGCAATGGGTCATCTCAAAAAAGGAAGGTGGCTTGTAGTCCTTATAGAAAAATAGTACGACATGGCCTAGCAGGGGTCCCCAACCATTGGGCCCTGGACCGGTACCAGTCCGTGGAACATTTTCTACCAGGCCGCCGGTTTGCTGGGCGCCGCCATCTTGTTTCAATGGGAAAGTGCTTCCGGGTGAGCTTTTCCGGTTGGAAAGCGGCGTTTGGGTTCTGGAGGAATCCTCACGCCTTAGTTTCATCAAAGGGGGGGGCGGCTTTGAACAAAACTAAGGCGCGAGGATTCTTTCAGCACCCAAGGCAAGGCAAGCTGAGCGACCATCCCAAAGCCGTCCCAAAGCCTATCGACAAAGGTACAAAGGAGGAGTTGAAGGTGGTGGGGAGAAGCGGGGGATGGCTGGCTGGGCGGTCGCTCGGCTCGCCTTACCTTGTCATGCATGCTGATGCCGGTACTGGGCCGTGGATCATTTTGTGATGCCGGTACCAGGCCGTGGCACAAAAAAGGTTGGGGATCACTGGCCTATAGGACTGGGTTGCAGGAGAACCCTAAGGGCAAAAACATTCTGGAATGGGTATCTTCTATCCATAATAATTGAAGGTAATAAATCAAACCTGGACTGATAGCATGAAAGTTTTCCTACCTTCAGAGCATAAAATACAGATTGTCTGCAGCCACTCTCTATCCAGAACCCTTACTTTCACAACCTTTTGGCTTTAGATCAGTGGTGGGTGTTCTATATTAACATACTCCAAACCTTGAATCCTGATTGGTCCACACGGACCGCAACCTGATTGGACAACTAAACGGCAATGATTGGTGCGCTAAGAATCAACCGCGATTGGCCGAGCTGATCGCGGGAGATTCAAAGCCCTGTCATTGGCTGCTGAGACGCGAGCAGTTCCTATATGAAGGGCTGCCGCAGATCACAGGTCTTGTACAGAACTGTATACTGAATAAAGAGCTGAATGTTCACTTTTGGTCTTGCGTCTCTATGGGGACCGATCTACCCGATCTAACAGTGGGATTCAAAAAAATTTATTACCAGTTCTGTGGGTGTGGTTCGATGGGTATGGCAGGGGAAGGATACTGTAAAATCTCCAGTCTGAGGTGGTATTTGCCGGTTCTCTGAACTACTCAAAATTTCCACTACCGGTCCTCCAGAACTGGTTAGAACCTGCTGAAGACCACTTCTTTTTTAGATGTATCAGGAAGCTGAACTTGACTGGTGGAGACATTATTTTTCACCATTATCCTGCATCGCAAGGCAAAGGGAGAAATGTGTACTTGCAAAAACAGCTCTATTTTGACATCTCCTTTGGTGGCTCTCTGGTTGCCAGCTGAGCAGCGGGAGAGAAAATAGAATTGATAATTATATTCTCGGCTATGCTCCACAAATACTAATTTATGCAAATAGAGATGAAAGTTTTCCCTCAGTTACTGTTGGGCTTCCAGGTCTTCCCACTCAGTTTTTTACTGGTTCTGTTGGCCAAGCTCTCCCTGGTATGTTGAGGAGGTTCTAAGGCTGGCTGGATTTCATAGAAGCTCCCCAAATGGAGACTCCTCATAGGAAGAGCAATTATGTACACCCTTTTAGCAGGAAAAATAATTATGTGAATAATTGCATTTCCACTTTTAAGCTGTCACACAATTAAACTTAATTAAACATTCTCTATCCTTCACTAATCTTACATAAACAGCAGAAGGTAAGAGGTGTGGCAAGGGAAGAAAAGGGAATTTGATATTTTAAAAGTTTGTGTGCTTTTTTTTTTTTAGTTAGAGTTTGGCTTCAGTTCTTAATTTGACCTTGGAACTCAGTTACAAGAAGGAATGGAAGAAAAAGCCATTTTTAACGGAAAAGTTACCAGCAATAAACTTGGTAGAAAAGCTTATTGTCTGTCTGTTTGTTTTTTTTATTGGTTTGTTTTTTTAAAAAAATAAGAATTAACCCAGTTTGGAAGTTTCTCCATAAATATGGCACTGCAGACTGAAAATTAAAATTGAAATGAGATTGACAGATTTGTCCATTCAAATCTTTGAAGGATGATTACTCTCACCGTTAGGAAATTTCTTCTTAACTCTAGGTTGCTTCTCTCCTTAATTAGTTTCCATCCATTGTTTCTTGTTTCTTGTCTTGTCCCTTGAGTCAACCACTTGATCATATTGAGGTGCTGAATGTTGGTGATGTTCTCTATGTCTTCCATCCGGGTGGCTCCCCATCTTTTAATAGCGACCTTCCAAAAATTGCAATGATGTGACTCTCTCCGTGCTGTAACTTTCAAATTCGAACCTTGTGATTTTGCCTTCCTTTCCCATGAATGCCTGTATGGTACTTGATATTTTAAAAATCAAATGTGGGGGAAAGTTAACTATTACAGATTTGTTTATCCCTATGGTTTGCTGAAGTGCCAGCCTTGAAAATCAAAATATTGGAAAACAACTCTGGGGGAGGACAGAACATAGTCTATAAGCTGAGTCATATTTCACAGAGTAATGTTTTCATCATCCCTTTATTACAGATAGGAAGAAGAAAGAGAAGATGCAACAGACTGAGGAGCCTGCATCATGCTACTTAATGAGTCACAATTATAAAGTGTGATGTCACTCATGAGTACAATTGAGTACAACGCACAGTGCGATTTTTCTGCACAGCCTTAGGTTGCAAACATTTTGGATTTCTGCTAAAATCAAAGGGATAACTAGGAACTAACAACCCTCCCAAGCTGCAAACAACACCTTGCCATGATGGGATCATCAATATCATGCACAATTCTAATCAATTCCCTGTTAACAAGGCAATCTAACATGGTTTCTTTCTTTGTAGACTACATTTCAGTTTCTTTATCCTTGTCCCACCAAGTCTAGGCAGACATTTGAGACAAGAACACAACCGTTCGTCAGAAAGGTGGAGAATCAGGGCTTTAAAAGGAACACAAATGATACAAAAACCTAGACAACTTTTACTAGACATATTGGCTGAGTGAGTTTATGCAGCCTGGAGCATAAAGCATAGGGAAGCAGGGTTTTCTGGCCCTGGTGAACGGGTTACCCGGAAGATCTGTAGAACCAACTTCTTTCAAAGGAGAATTTCGGCTTAATAAATATTTCAAAGAAGTGACAGCAGACTCAGAGGCAGATTGATGATGCTCCTGAAAGGATAAAATACCCAGAAGGAGAATCCAAAAGACACAAACAATTTTGATCCTGCTTTTGTGTAGTGAATTTATTGCACGAGGAGAGAGAAAAATGCCTTCTCCAAAGTTTGCACTGCATTTAAGCTACAGGAGTTTCCCTTTATTTTTGAAGCCAATTCTGGAATCTCTGACGAGCGCAGATGCCTGGCATTTGTTAGAGCTTCTGCAAGAATATCCATGCCTAAGAATGCACAGCAATATGAAAGCTGAAGGAAAAATGCCGAATGTTACGAGTGTGTTAAATAGAAAATCATTGTGCTAAATGCTTTGCTTATTTATTTGGAAGCCGAAGGAGCCTTGTGTGCAGGATTAATAGCATGGAGCATAATTCAACCACAAAACCGCCCCTTGGAATGAATGGTCATTTCATTGGAAAACTTAGCATTTATTCAGGCCCATTATTTGCAACTTCGATGCATATATCCTTAGGAAGGCAACCTTGTGGTGCCACACCGCAGAGTGTGATTTGTGGCTCAAGCTGCGATTATTAACCAATTTGCAGCAACAACTGAGCAGAGCCAGTTGCTTAGAGATAGCATGCATCTTCCCTCCCATTTTTTTTTCTCTCTCTCTTTCTGTGACTTTTATCATCATTTTATTTATGTGCTAATTAGCTCTTGAGAACCATGCTTGGGAAGCATCCTTTTTAATTAAAAATGGATTGGAAGTTGGAAGAATTGGCATCCAGACTGTTACTCATAGTGTCTCTCTGTCACTCTGCCCTTCTCTCAAATGCTCACAGGCATTATAATCTAACCAACATGGAAATCCCTCAGGACCTGGTGAGACTAAGCTACCTTTTTAAAAATATATATATAATTTGCAGTTTGATTCAGAGGCAATGAGTAAGTGTCGTGTCTGTCGGCAAGGAGACCAGGAGGCGGTGACTAGGGTTTCAGCTCTTTATTTGGTCCCCGGAACCGATCTGGCTCTGAGGGAAAAACAGCGGCTTTTTATTCTCAAGCCGCAGCGGCCACGGCCAATGGCACCGCTTTGAATCTCCCGCGATTCGTTTCCACCAATCGCGGGAGATTCTCAGCGGGCCAATCAGCGCGGCTTGCTAAACCAATCAGATCGCCCCGTGCTTTGGCCAATCAAAACGTGGGGTTTCAAGAATGCAAATGAGTGTACAGAATAGTAAGTAAGCTTGATACCAAACTCATAGGAAAGTTAGGACAGCTTGTGTCAATCTCAGGAAGAATCGCCACAGGACAATTCAACAAATACAAAAGTTAAATTAATTTCGACGAAACCGTGGCCCATAATAATAAAACAATGAAAGTCAATCCTATGAAAGAGTTTCAATAATTTTGACAAAAGTGTGGTCACCAATAATAAAAATATCTGAATGAAATGATTAATAAAGTGCTAAATTGTCCTGTGGCAAGCTGGCCAGAGATGAATTAGTCCCAGCAAGGTGGCCACAGTGAGTTGGCTGGAGTGAGTTGATTGTAGTGAGTTGTCCTAGATCCATCTCAGGAGCTCTGGGCAGAAGTGCCTTTAGATATTTCCTCATAAGAAGGCCTTTACTCTTGGTACTGCACCCTAAAACTATCTTACTCTGATACTCTTTCTCTGCTCAGGCTGACCATCCTAAAACAAGCAGAATTACTTTAGTCAGGATGAATTAGCAAGAGATTACAAAGAACTGTCCACTTTCCTCGAAGCTAACGAAACAAAAAAGGTTTGGCAATTTTGAAGAGAATAGTTCTTTGTGGAAACAACTGACATTTGAGTTTTGCTTAGAGGCAGCCCTGGCTACAACAGCTGGATGATCAGAAGGCTCATCACATCCCATAACTGGAACTGTTCCTTCACCTCATAAGCCTGCAAATATTGCTTTGCTGTTTTTTTAAAAAAAAAGAGAGAGAGAGAGAGAGATGTATCTCCTTTGCTTAAAACGCAGATTTGAACTGAAGCATGCTCAAACTGAATTCTACACCTCCAAGCCAAATCTAATTCAGGCAGTCTTATTTTACCCCTGAAAAGCAAAAAAGCCTCAATCTTTTTTCTTTTTTTTGGGGGGGGGGGGGGGTTGGTTGAGCCAATGGATCCTGTTTAAGAGCTTTGGCTTCCACTTCACTGCGTTAATGTTGCTAGATGTATGTAAGGTCTTGTCAGTCCTCTGAAAACAGCATCCCCACGAGATGGTCGGGGCTGTTAAAGTTAGGATGCTCCTTCCATTTTTCAAGTCTGAGATTATTGGAAAGCAAGGCATTTTGGGGCTGCGGGGGGGCAGGGGGAGAAGAAATGCAATGTTTCTACAATTCAATACATTCTCCCTTTGTGATCAATATGCCTGAAGGACCAGCAGTGGAAGAGTTATAAATGCACCATTTATAATTATGAATTTCAGAGCCGGAAAGGAGCGATAGCCTCTGGAGAAAGGATAAGCAGCTTGGGAAGATGTTCTTCTAAGTGTTTCTTTGCTGGACCTTGCCTTGAACAAGCCCCCAAGTTCAAAGAGTTCTCTTGGGGGAGCAGGGGGTTAGGCTATAAGCTGTCCTTGCAGCTTCAGAGTTAGCTCCTGCTTCATGTAGAGATGATTAATTATTGCAGGCTCTTCAAAGCTGAGATGTTCAAACATTTATTCCTTAGCTGGGGTGAGACCCCCCCTTTGACTCCACAGTCAAATCACCAGTGGGAAGTTTGCCTGATGGGTCAAAGAATAGGGCCATCACAATCAATCTGTGCCAATAGTTATTAATCATCCCAACTGTTTGGGCTATCACTTCCTTCTTGTTGCATGGAGACATCATTACTCAGAGAGCAGGACAGTGAGGAACTGTAGCCCCTGCTTGATGGATTTGCTCTGGATTATAAAGTAAATGACATGTTTCCGTGTTCCAATTGACCAACTCCAAACCAAGAAACTCCAAGACAAACATATCCTCAAAGTTCCATTTTATTAGAGTTGTCATATTGGCACACTTGGGAAAACTTGAATCTGAGAGTCCCGTGTTTTCCTTTCCCCAAAAAAAATCAAGGACGCATTCCCTGCACCCACCTGGCCAATCAAATCTTTGTCCTAACTGGAGACATCCCTCCAGTCACTCCATATACTCCTCTCCAGGTGCAGGGCAACATGTCCTTGACTCTCTGAGAAAGAATGTTGTTGTCTCTAATCTTCTACCTCACTATGAAATCCCTCCTCCCTAATTCCCAGGTACTGAATGTGGCAGCCTCAAGTAAAAAATGCCTTCCAAGGCTGACAACATGCATGTTTTCGAGAATTTACTTCCCAGGTTGCCAGACTGCAATGCACGGTTGATTCTTTGTCCTTGTTGATCTACATACATGTAAGGTGGGGTTCTTTTAAGATGCATTGTACTTAACTCAGCAGTGAATCAAATACCTCTTTGTGTTGTCTAGTCAGAAGCATAATGGCTTAGAGGAGAACAGCTTTGGCAGTTTTACATCAGGGAACTTTTAGCCCAATTTTAGAATTTCCAAGAAGCAACCGCTTCATGGCACTAGTTTTTGGAGCAATCTCTCCCCTCATTTCTCTTCATCTTTAAAGCAATTGTGATTCAGAGTGGATCACAAAGGATCCTTGAGTTGATCTTGCAAGGTTTGGAGGATTCCTCTGCTAAACACAGTTATGAATTCAGAGACTCTCACTGATCTGTCTCAGCAGCCTGAATGGCTGTGCTGGGCTGACACATATGAAGAGTTTCAGGGTGAGCAAAGCGAGGAGAAACCCAAATGATTCTTTCCTATTTTTTTCTTATTGCACATTCAGGAATATGTTATGGGGCACAGCTGAGAATCTCCATCATTTCATCATTATGACTATGTAGCCTTCCCTCTGTTTGGTTACAGCTGTTGTGGCCTGACAGTGGATAGTGGAGCTGGCAGCAGACTCAGACAGTGTTCTGACCCAAACCCTTTTCCAATAAAACAGACATGAACCAAAAGGAACAGAAACCTTTTCATGATTCTTACGAATCCCCGGTTAAAAGGCTGCTGCAAACTAATTAACTAATGAACATGACTCTTGCCAAAACTGTGCAAGCCTGCCAACAATAACAGATAAGGTTACCTAGAAATATTGTACAACACAAGAGTCTTCAAATACCAGCTAAGATATTACCATATCTAACAAAATTAAATTCAATGTAGAGAAAAGTAAAGACTTACATTTAGGCAAAACAAAAACAAAAAACAAAGTACACATACAGACTGGGTGAAACTAGGCTTAACAGCAGTAACTGTGAGAGGAATCTTGGAGTCTTAATGGACAACCAGTCAAATAGGAGCCAGCCGTGTGCAGCAACAGCCAAAAAAGCTAATGCAATCCTAAGTTCTATTGACAGAGGAATACAATCAAGGTACTAATACACTCTATAAAGCCTTAGTAAGACCACACCTAGAGTACTGCATCCAATTTTGTTCACCACACTATAAAAAAGATGTTGAGACTCTAGAAAAAGTACAGAGAAGAGCAACCAGGATGACTAGGGGACTGGAGACTAAAACATATGAAGAACGATTACAGGAACTGGGCTTGGCTAGTCTAGTAAAGAGAAGGACCAGGGGAGACAGGATAGCGGTCTTTCAATATTTGAGTGGCTGCTACAGGGAGGAAGAGGTTAATCTATTTTCTAAAGCACCTGTAAGCCAGACAAGGAATAATGGATGGAAACTGAACAAGGAGAGATTTAACCTGGAAATAAGGAGAAACTTTCTGACAGTGAGAACAATCAACCCATGGAACAGAAGTTGCCCTCAGAAGTTGTGGGAGCATCATCACTTGAGACTTCCAAGAAGAGATTGGACTGCCATTTGTTAGAAATGGTGTAGGGTCTCCCGCTTGGGTGGGGGATTGGACTAGATGATCTACAAAGTTCCTTCCAACTCTGATTATCTGTTATCTGTTATGTCCACGAGGCCCAAGTTTCAAAATGTCTTTGCTTCCTGCAAAGAACATCCAATTCACAGCTGGCTTTTATCTTCTTGAAGGAGGGGCCATTACTTTGCAGCCTTACTCCTGAGTCGCCCATGCTGCTGAAGCTGCTCTTTCCTTCGAGCAGCCGTGCACACACACACACACTTGGCACAGGCTCCTCAGGAATCTCCTCGTCGTTGCTGCCAGCCCCATAATCTCTGAAGGCAGTAGTCCACTCTCTAATGGTCCTGGCCTCTCATTTGAGTCCTCGATCCCCTCAGTCCTCCGCACCTGCTGCCAGATAACCACAACAGACAGTGAGGAAGTTGGGCAGGAACAGGAGCCAATCCTGGAATGTGGAGAAGGCTCTGGCAAGTGGTCTGCATCAGAGGCAGGGATGGGGCCAGGGCCATCTGACAGTGATCAGCTGCCTTCGGAGTCAGATATCAGTGAGGTAGAAGAACAGCAGGAGCCTGTTCCTAGTGTGCGCATGCGCAGAGTTGCCAGAAGAAGGAAACAGCTGAGGAATAAGGGCTGACTTGGGAGTAAAGGCACAGGTGGACAGTGAATAACCCCTCCCCGAGAGAATAAAAGAGGGTCGTGGGGCTTGGCAGGAGACAATTAGTTCATTCCAGCATGCTTTCCAAGTATTGGAACGTCTGAAAGATACCAGCCTGGCCACTCTCCAAGCTTGATAAAGGTCTGTAATTGGGAACTATCTTGAAAGACTGTAGGCCAGGACTTTGTTGAAGAGGAAATTCATTATAAATTAAATAAAAGAGGTTTATCGGGATGAGGACTTGCCTTCGTGCTGTTGGGGAAGCCTAGATCAGAACAACAGCTCTGTTCAACAGTTGCCTTGGATGTCAGGTATAAAGACACACTGCAGACAAACTGTTGTGAGCCATATTGAGCTCAGATGTGGCCAGGCAGTCTGCCTGGAGGAAGAGAGCTCTTTTTTCTTACTTTGTGATTATACAATCTTTCAAATCACTAGTGGGATTGATCTCAGTGGCACTATGTGCATTTTCCATTACCAACCCTTCACCGTCTCTGTCAGTCATTTCAGCTTTAACAAAAGAGGGAGGAGGAATTATGTTCAAGGAGGACAAGACCCTCCTCGATGGTGCCACCTGGTCAGTCTTGGTGGATCTAAAAAGCTGAGCAGGCTTAGAACTACTTACTACTTAGATGAGGCATCGAGAAATCCTAGGGGGTGGATGGTCAACCACAACATCTTAAAAGAAGGCAATGAGACCATCTGCTTCCAAATCTTGCCAAGTTCATGGAAGTAAATTAGAGTACCTGGATGTATCCCTGGGGTCACCAGGAGTCAAGTTCTACTTGACATTGTCTTTAAGACTATTGATAGCTACCCAACCAAAATGGTTATAAATTAACTGCAATATCAGAGACAACTTTGGTGTATCTGTGTAGTTATTCCATCTTTTGGACTTGCAAAGAACCCAAACACACACGCAACACACAGGCAAGCAAGCAAACATATTCTACTTTGGATCCAGTTCCTCGAATTCCACACAAAGCCATTGTGATATTTATGTAACAGAAGGGGGAAATTATGTAAAGTGTATTTAACTCAATGCTCATTAACTTAGAATTCAATTATTTGTCCTTGGCCCAATCACGCTCATTTTGTAAGCAAATTAATTAGGATCTTCATTCTCCATCACTAAAGTGATTGCTACACTCCTGGCTTTTCAGATATCCCTGCTTCAGTGCCCAAATGCTGTTCAGGTGACCCTTGTAGGGCAGTAGGGTAATATCACAAGAACATACGTCTCATTTTCCCCGCCTTGATATTTTAAGATGGTCACACTGTTGGATTTGCAGCTGGTGAGAGCTAAATGTCCTTGTGAAAAGTCTTGGGCTGAGCTGGTGACTCTCCTCATTTCTTTACCCAACCACAACTGTGATTTGTCCACCTTTGTCCAAACAGGCTAGGAGAGTTGGACATCACTCGTCCATGGCAACTCCCCAAGTTATCCTGTGAGATAATATCTAAACTATATATGAAACTATTCTAAAACTTTTAAACAAGAAGATAAAAACTAATGCAAACTAATACAAAAAAGAAAAAAGAGAGATCAAAGAAATAGAAAAAAAAATGTAAAGGAAAAGAGGGAAAGTAGAAGAAAAGAAAAACCCCCAGAAAGATTGGCTTCTGATATTCTTCACCAGTTATCAGTACAAATACATTTTGACCTCTCTCTCTAAAATTACATCAAATTATTCTTCCTTCTATAATCTATCCTATCTCATCACCAAAACCATAAATCACAAGTTCATTTTTCTCAAATCCTCCTAAAAATAGAAGACGTGCATGAAAGGGAAGGCTTGGTTATGTATGAGTGAAAGCTAATGGGTAACATGGAGATCTAGTTACTCCATTCCCTTAGTTGGTGATGTGTCAAAATGTTTGGCAAACTAAGGTCAAAAGATATCACTGCACTTTCAACCAGGTCACTGACTTCCAAGTGCCCATTAACTCCTGTTTAACCAGTGATGAAGGTGGCCCATGCTGAAATAGCCCTGGGCGCCTCCTGAATGTTAATGAACAGATTAATTCATTTGGTGCTTGGGCTGTAACAGCAAAAGAGAAAATGAAATCGTTTTAATAGAGCAATTAAAGGATTACAGGCAGAGCAGATGAGAAAAGTTTCTGTAATGAAATGGACCTTTTTGTAGCAACTGCTGACCCAATTCCCACCCTGAGCTTAAAAACAGCTACAGTGATGAATGTTGGAGTGAGATTTTGCAGAAATCTAAACTTCTCTTGCAGCCCCTCTTCTCCCCTTCGTTGTCCAGACAGGATCATGAGAAAAGTATAATTGCATGTGTGAGGCTGTTGTCTTCCTTATTCTTTTTGTGGCATTGGGTCAGCTATACAGTGGATGTGTCTGCATTTTCCTGTTCAACCTACCGTTGCGGCCCACCAGCAGCCAGCAGAGCTGGCAGCAGAGTTGGACAGTGAGGAGGTTGGGGAGGAACATAGGCCGGTCCTGGAGTCTGAAGGAGGCTTTGATGAGTGCTCTGTGTCAGAGGCAGAGATGGGGCCAGGGCCGTTCGACAGTTATCATCTGCCTTCAGAGTCAGAGATCAGTGGGGCAGAAGAACAGCTGGAGCCTGTTCCCAATGTGCACACATGCAGAGCTGCCAGAAGAAGGGAACTGCTAAGGAACAAGGGTCAACTTGGGAGTAAAGCCACAGTTAGATAGTGAATGGCTTCTCCCAGAGGGAATAAAGAGGAGCAAAAGGGGAGTGGTGTTTGCAGGAGTCAATTAGTTCACTTAATTAGGGTGAAGATTTGTTCGTGACTCCTTGCCAAGTATTTTCTGGTACAGCGTTGCACTTGGAAGCTATCAGTCTGGCAACTCTCAAGGTCTGTGGTTGTATATGACCCTTGAAAGACTGTTTGCCAGGACTTTGCTGGATGTGAATAATAGGAATTCACATGAGCCTAAATAAAAGGGGTTTGGTCGGAACGAGGAGTCTGTTTTGGGATTTTGCGAAGCCTAGGTCAGAACACCTAAACACCGTGAAACAGGCTTGATGGCATTTCTACTTGGCCACCATTTCTGCTCTTCAATCCCTTAACGGTAGTTGGAAGATGACCTGATATCATCTTCACTGAGAAACAGCAACAAACACAACAATAAATGGCCCACTCTGAGCCTTGGGTCTTGAGAAGATAAAGAAAACTATGAACTAGATACAGAAATGCATGCACCTATTTATGTATTTATTATTTTGCATGATGGCACTTGAACACATCCAATATATCCCATTATACTAAAGTTAATGCAGTGTGATAGCATCTCCTAGCACAGATGGCTAGGAAAACCAAAATGTAGTGAGTGAGTGGCTGGATTGCCTAAAGCAGAGTTTCCCAATCAGGAGAACCGCCAGATGTGTGGACATCCATTTCCAGAATTCTCAACCCGTTTCTAGCTTCTAAAAATTCTGGAAATTGAAATCCATACATCTGGAGACTCTTCTGTCTAGAATACATGGAAGTGCATATTTCCATTTTGACCTGGGCTA
Source organism: Hydrophis major (assembly GCA_033807585.1). Classification (NCBI taxonomy): domain Eukaryota; kingdom Metazoa; phylum Chordata; class Lepidosauria; order Squamata; family Elapidae; genus Hydrophis; species Hydrophis major. The sequence goes on from CM066331.1 coordinate 114,585,946, forward strand.
GGATCCTGCTTGACTGTGTGCCCAAGTTAAATCTTCTGTCCCAAGTTTGGCTAGAAGTTACCCATAGAAATATGGCTCCAATAAAGGAAACTATTTATTTGTTTTTATTTATTTTTGTCAAGCATGTATTAGATAACAGACATTAAGTATAATCATGATTATTAGTACATGAAATGGAAACATTAGGACAGGGATGGTAGGCACATTGGTGCACTTATGCATGCCCATTAAAGATCTCTTAGGAATGGGGTGAGGTCAACAGTAGACAGTTTGAGGTTAAAGTTTTTAGGGTTTGGGGAAGAAACCACAGAGTTAGGTAGAGTATTCCAGACATTGACCACTCAGTTGTTGAAGTCGTATTTCCTGCAATCAAGTTTGGTGCGGTTTACCTTGAGTTTGTATCTATTGTGTGCTCTTGTATTATTGTGGTTGAAGCACAAAATAGACACAAACTCAAGGTTAACCGCACCCAACTTGATTGCAGGAAGTATGACTTCAGCAACAGAGTGGAAGTCTGGAATACTCTACCTGACTCTGTGGTTTCTTCCCCAAACCCCCAAAACTTTCACCTTAGACTGTCTACTATTGACCTCACCCCTTTCTTAAGAGGTCTGTAGGGGGTGTGCATAAGTGCACCAACGTGCCTACCATCCCTGTCCTATTGTTTCTTTTTATTTTTCTTATATGTATCCATTTCATATATTCATAACTATGTTTATACTTATGCCTATTATCTTGTAAGCGATTGACAAATAAAATAAATAAATAAATAAAAATAAGCTGAAGTAGTCATTGATGGGCAAGACATTGCAATAGATAATTTTATGTACTACGTCGGACCAAAGGCAGCGTAGTTCTAGGTTGTCTAAGCCTAAAATTTCAAATCTGGTGGCATAAGGTATTCTGTTACCAATGGAGGAGTGGAGGACTCTTCTTGTGACTCTCTTGATCGTGTTAATGTCCAATAGGCAATGCGGGTTCCAGATACATGAGCTGTATTCAAGAATTGGTTGAGCAAATGTTTTGTATGCTACAGCTAGTAGTACAATATTACTGGAGAAAAAGCTGTGCAGGATTAGGTTAACAACTCTTAGTGCCTTTTTGGCTATGCTGTTACAGTTTTTGTAGCTGATGTTGTATTTGTAGGTGATGGTTGAAGCTCCAAGGACCCATCATTTCAACAAAGCTCAGAGAGCATCAAGGACCCTTCAGAAATAGGCCTTCTTGCCCATGGATTGTAAGAGGGAGAGTCATAACAGAAAGCTGCTGTGTTCCAGCTGGGTAGAGTTGGGTCTCTAAAAGTGCAGATGGGGCTGCTCACATTTTATCGAAGATTAAAGTTGGCAGTTTGAGTTGAGAGCCTTTTATCAAAGCTGCAGAATTCTAAAGATGAGAAGAGTAACTGAAAATAAACTCTGACAAGGTTTGTTCTGTTTGCCAAAAAAATATCCCAAACCTCCAAAGCACAGAAAAATTAATTATGACCATAACTTTGATGGAAGGACGATGGGCTGCACTGCTTTCTGACAGCAAACTTATACGTGAGTGAAGCAAAATCTCAGCTGAAAAGTGACGACTGTGGTTTAGGTTTAGGAGAGGTTAATTCAGAGTTTATCCAATGTGAAAGTGAAAGTCTAGTCTCAACCCAAATTTTGAAGGAAAAAAACCTTCAGCCATATTTAAAACACACCCATTTTTACTGTGCCATAGGATAAATTAACAGTTGCAAAGTATTAGATTTTAAAAGTGGGTCTTGGGAACATCTGAACTGTGATGAATCTCTGAAAAAGAAAATGGCATTGAGCTCAACATCAATCTAAGGCATTTGTAAAAGGACATCTACTAGGAAAATGGGTTGGCCATTTTTATATGGGCATGGCATATAGAGATCTCGCACCCAAGATTGCAGGAAGTTCCTTTCTTTTTCCTCTGGAAATCCATTCCTATTCTCACACCATTGAAGAAGCTTCTTGGATGAGAGCTGAAATGTCTTCAAAGAAAAAACAGGAAAAGCACCTTTGGAACAACCGTGACTTGGATGACAGACTGTCTACAGGCTTTTAGCAATACAATTTGGGAGGAACACCCTTGGAACGGTGTGGGAGTAGGAATGGATTTCCAGAGGGGCGGAGAATGCAGACTACAGGAAGCAGGAGCACCACTCAGGTGACCCTGAGGGCACAGATCAACCTCCAAGTGGCCTCAAGGACTCTCTAAAAGGAATGCAAATGACCAGCTGTTTGCAAGGAATATAAATCCTTCCATTCCCCACCATCCAATCAGAGCTGAAGACGCTTCTTGGATGAGAAGCGAAACATTTTCAAAAGAAAAAAAACAAAGGAAGTCCAATTGCCATCTGAAAAAGCACCTTTGGGACAATCATGACTTGGAGGACTAAGAATCTCTACAGAGTTTTCATCCAAGAAGTTTCTTCAGTTCTGAAGTTCTGAAGAAGCTTCTTGGATGAGAAGCTAAAAGTCTTCAAGGAAAAACAAAGGAAGTCCAGTTGCCTCTTGAAAAAGAACTTTTGGGACAACTATGGCCTGGATGACTGAGAATCTCCATAGATAATCCACTTTTCTTAATAACTAAAACTGGAACTGTTACGTTCATATACTGTATATTTACATTTTTCCCACTGAAACTAAGTAGGATTGTTCAGAGGGGAACAAGTAACATGCATGCTGTTGAAGTGTGTTGCAGTGCACACACCAACAAAAAAACAAAAACCCTTATTCTGTGAATGGTTGTTGAATTCACTACAGTAACACTTCCTTTTCCTCATAGCTCATTTGAGAAGGTTGTGGTTAATAATTTCTTAAGAGTCATTTAAAAAGAGAGAATGAAACTTATGGTGAGGGCGGGAAGATTTGATCATATTCAGATTTATGTGTATCAGAAAATTACTACTTTAGCTCTTCTAAGAATTGTGTCCTGTTTTAGGAAGGGAATCTCTGTAATGCAGAATAAAGAGGATTGATTTTTCGGGAAGATCAGCACTCTTCTGAAGAAGCAATATGTGTAGCTGTTTCTAATGGAAATGAATTGACGTTGATCAGAATATCTTATACATGATGGATATATTGATTCACTTAGGTTCTCTGCAGACTATAAATTAAAAAAGAGTGTCAGGCAAAGTGTCAGGAAGGCTGATTCTTCAGTTTCACCACAACATCACTGAAGTATTATTAAATGTCACATCTTCTTTGGGAAAAAACATCAATGCATACCCAAACAGGAAGAATATCTTTCGGTTCTTAATAACTCTCTCTCTTTGTTACTATTTAAGGATGGGGGTGTCCAACCTTGGCAATTTTTTTGTAGTCTTCAACTCCCAGAATTCCCCTGCCAGGGCTGGCTGGGGAATTCTGGAAGTTGAAATCCACACGTCTTAATGTTGCCAAGGTTGATACCCTTGATTTAGGCTATGATACAAAGACCTAATAAATCAGTGTTTTTTTAATTGTTTCTTCCACTGCAACTCTAGATGCTCTTTAACTGGATTTTAGGTTTCCTGGATTGTCCAAATCAAGATAAGACCACCATTTTGGACTGATGAAAGCTGGAATATGAAACCATGACTAGTTTTTGATTGGTTGGCTTTATATCACACCTTTTCTCTAGCTAGCATGCAAATCGTTCAACAGATTGCCACTAAAGCAACCATCCCATAATTAGGTTGGCTGAAAGTGTAGCCTAATGTCACCCCTTACATTTGCCAGACTGAAATTGGACAGAAACCTGGATCTCGCCATCCTGGAATAAATATCAAGCATGATAGGTTTGCTTTTGATTTAAATTCTGGCAGCCACTCCAGATTTAGACAATGTAATAAGCCTAAAACCATAGTTGATGGATAACTGAACACGAACTCAAGAACTGAGATGCTTGGCTTAGTCTGATGTGCATGCATAGTTGCAGCTGATGTTATTTGCTCATAAATTTTATTTTCCTATCATCCAAGAGAGCTGTTGAATGTTGAACAGAAGTGACAAAGTTTCCACTCAGTTATCATCTACATCATCATGAATGTGTCAGCTTTGATTTGTTTCTCTTACCGGCTTCTCCACTGCAGACAGTCAAGCAGTTGCATATGCTTGACTTTTTACGAATGGCTTGAAGCAGGAAACGCATGCTTGAACATATTAGATTTAAGGAAGATGCCCAAAGACCAGCAGGCCTTTCTCATCCAGACCAAATAGGGAAGGGGAAAAAAGTTTAAAGAACATCAATGCCCAGTAAAACTTGAAGAGTCAGGAATTCCTTCGCAATTTAGATTTTAAAAGAAAGTAGCAAAGAATTAGAAGCTCCAACCTTAGCATGCTTGGGGAGCTCTTGAAAGTCACGTCCAAATCTTGAATAGACAATGTTGCCAGGGTTTCTTCTTATCAAGACCCCAACCAACTGACCTCTCTCCTGTTTGCTAAATTTCATGCTTTCTTTTCAACCCTCAAAACCAGGGAAGAAACACTGAAGTTTGAACTGAGTATTGCAACCCAGAATAGCTCTCTATTTTTTTGGTTTTTTTTAGTGTCTGTGATTCCTGTAAATCAGGGGTCCCCAAACTTGGCAACTTTAAGACTTGTGGACCAACCCCCAGAATTCTCCAGCCAGCATAGCTGGGAGTTGAAGTCCACAAGTCTTAAAGTTGCCAAGTCTGCCAAGTTGCCAAGTTTGGAGACCTCTGCTGTAAATAGTTCCCATCTAAAAATAACAATTGTCTATTGATAAAAGAATGGGATCATATGAAAATCAGTGGAGATAAACTTTGCCAGATTATTCTGCCAGAACAATTGGTCCTGCTGGTGTCTTTGTGCTTCACAGAGTCACTGAGACAAATAGACTGATACAAATATAACTAAGCCAAGCATCTTTCTTGGAAGTCAGACGTGCCACATTCCGTTTATGATTTCTGAACCTTACATTCCATCAATATAGCCAGCTTCCTGCCCTTGTCAGCACGAGTCAAAAAGAGGGCTGTGGAAATATCTACGGGCCCCTCACATCCTGGATATAAATAGTTTCAACTTCTACCCTCAAAACGATGCTATAGAGCACTGCACATCAGAACAACTAGACACAAGGACAGTTTTGCCCCAAATGCCATCACTCTGCTAAATAACTAGCTCCCACAACGCTGTCAAACTACTTAGTAAGACTGTATTACTGTTATTCTTCTCATCCTTCCCATTACCTACATCTTCCTACTTATGACTATAACCGTGTTGCTTGTCTCTTTACAATTTATATTGTTTTATTCGTTTTCCTAGTATGATTTGATTGCTTATTAGTAACCTATGACTATCAGTAAGTGTTGTATTTTATGATTCTTAATGAATGCATTTTATTTTTTTTTTATATACACTGAGAGCTTATGCACCAGACAAATTCTTTGTGTATCCAATTGGATAAAGAATTCTATTCTATTCTATTCTATTCTATTCTATTCTATTCTATTCTATTCTATTCTATTCTATTCTACCATGTTTCTCCAACAATACGGCCTCCACCAATAGGAAGCCCCACCATGTTTTATTGGCATAAAATCAAAGTAAGCCCCTCCCCCAAATTAAGCCCCATATTAAACATGCGAAATGGGGGGGGGAGAAAGCGGGGGGAGGGCTTGCCGTTAGGAAGTACTTTTGTTGCATGCCCGGATATGGTGCTGCCTGAGTTGGTGGGGCACTTCATATTGGGAGACCTTCCACCGTTGCTTTCCCTTCTCCCTTGCTGCCCCTTCTCCCTCGCTGCCGCAGCGTTTAAAGCAACTCCGTGGCGTTTGGCTCAGCCATGCACGGCAAGTCAGGGCTCCTCCCTGCAACCGGAGCCCCGAGGAGACACTTGGCTTCAGGAGCTCCCATCTTCCCTTTGCTTTCGAAGGTAAAGCAAATTATTTTACAATGCCTCCCCTGCCCAAGAGGGCAGCCCAACCCCATGTGGGGAGGCTAATTTCCCGGGGCCTCTTCCATTTCTCCCCGACCTCCCTACACTGTGCGCCTCTGACGCACCGGTCCCTTCAGCCCAGCAAGCTTTTCCATCTCAAAGAAAGGCCAGGCGGGCGGCTGCGGAGGAGCAGCAGGTCCGAGCCACTCACAGCGGAAACAGCCACCACCCTTAGCACGATGCGGGTAGCGCCCGCCAGCCCGTCCTTCCCACCTTCGCGGCTCGGTTTCCCCTACCGGCGGGTCCTCCTTTTGTGCGGAGGGCTGCGGGGAAAGGCACTTGCCCAAGGATCTCTCCCTCTCTCTCCCCGTGAGGTCAACGTCTGCACTGCGAAGGAGAGGACTGCAGCCGGTTCCTCCTGCTTGCTGAGAGGTGAGGAAGCCACGGCTCGCCCGGCGAGATTTGGGAACGAGGGGCAGGAGGAGGCACGGACACACCCGTGGCTCATTTTCCCAGCCCTTATGGCTCTGGCGCGGCCCTGGCAGGATGAGCGGAGGGTCCAGCGGGGTGGCGCTCGCTGCCCACCAGGGCCGCGAGGGCTGGGCAGAGCTGGGAAAGTGAGTCGCGGGTGTGTGCATGTCTCCTCCTGCCCCTCATTCCCAAATCTCACCGGGCGAGCCACGGCTTCCTCACCTCTCAGCAAACAGGAGAAACCGGCTGCAGCTCTCTCCTCTGCAGCGCAGACATTGACCTCGCGGGGAGAGGGAGAGATCCTCTCAGGCAAGCGCCTTCCCCCACAGCCCTCCACACGAAAGAAGGACCTGCCGGTAGGGGAAACCGAGCCGCGGAGGTGGGAAGGACGGGCTGGCGGGCGCTAACCTCGCTCGTTCTCCCCACGTCGGGCTAAAAGTGGTGGCTGTTTCCGCTGCGAGCAGCTCAGACCCGCTGCTGCTCCTCCACAGCCACCCGCCTGGCCTCTTTGAGGTGGAAAAGCTCGCTGGGCTGAAGGGACTGGCGCATCAGAGGTGCACAGTGTAGGGATGTTGGGGAGGAACGGAAGAGGCCCCAGGAAGTTAGCCTCCCCACGTGGGGTTGGGCTGCCCTCTCGGGCAGGGGAGGCTTTGTAAAATAATTCACTTTACCTTCGAAAGCAAAGGGAAGATGGGAGCTCCTGAAGCCAAGTGTCTCCTGAGGGCTCCGGTTGCAAGGAGGAGCCCTGACTGGCCCCACGTGGCTGCGCCAAACACCGTGGCAGCAAGGGAGAAGGGCAGCAAGGGAGAAGGGAAAGCAACACTGGCCGAAACCCGAAGGTCTCCTGAATATCCAAGCTGTCGCTGCCCACCCACCCACCCGATGATGCAAGTGGGGGGGAATTAAGTCACCCCCGAAAAGATGTCCTAGCCATTTTTTCGGGGGTCAAAAAAAAATAAGACCCGGCCTTATTATGTGAGAAACATGGTATGTCTATTCTGTTCCTATTCTGTTCCTATTCCTCTACTGATTTTTCTCTGATTGTTGTCCGAGCCAGCATGGTTCCACGAAAGTGTAAAGAAATTTAACATGGAAGAAAATCTGAGCTCCAGCTTCAACCTCTGGTAGCATGACAGAAAAAGGCCTTTTATCTCGGGCCTTGGACCAACAGTGCATTTGAGGTCCATCTTGATCTGCCATTGTCTAATGGAGGCCTGAAGTAGGTCTAGATGCTGGCTTCCTCCCAAGTACACAAAGTTGGGAAGAAGTCCATGACTTCTTTGTGTTTTTTTCCTCGACAGTTTCTATGTCCCTTACTTCTCATTTGTCTTTGAAAAGGGCTCCTGCCAAGCCAGCAATGCACACCACTTTGTAGCGTGCCTCTCTCACCTTTGCTTGTGTTGGAATACAGTTTGCATCATTTCTACCTGGGGTGGTTCTGGATTTCAACACATCTGAAGAGCACTGGGTTGCAGAAGGCCAGCGTTTCAATGCATGGCAGGCCTCTGTTAGCTCTGTTTAAAGCAAGGGGTAAATTCCTGCAGCATTATGCATCTCTATTTCTCCTATCTCCATAGCAATTAATTATATATCCAACTGGCTCAAGAGGTAAGCAAGCAAAGAATCACATAAATTAATATCCCTTCTCTTCCTCATTTCTCTCTCTCTCTCTCTCTCTCTCTCTCTCACACACACACACACACACACTGGCTCAGCCGAGCTGTCTCTCTTGCATGCTTCACCAGAACAAGGGCTGGCCAGGTAGTTTTTTGTTGAATTCTTATCACCGCAGCTCACACTGTTGACGGCTGAGGTGGAAAGGAAAGGAGGTGGAAAAGAATCCAGAGTCAATCCAAGTGCCAGAGTTGCACCTTCCCCTCCACCCACCACTGCAAATAGGAGAAGCTTGGATGGGCTGCAGCCGAAACGTTTTTTTGGCAACAGCTCGGATTGTGGGCTTGCAACCTGTTTTTCACAGAGGCGGCAACTAGTTCTCCCATCTTGGCAGAACTGACGTTTTCCTCATTGGCCGGCATTCGAGTGCCCTCTGCTGCAAAACTCTTGAAGGAGCAGGCCAGCATCGTGGAAACGGGAAGAACATTGAAACATGCTCCTCTCAAGAGAAAGACCTCTGAGAAAGATATATTAGACTGCGCAGAAACAGATAGACTGTTTGAAAATCAAACAGAAAGAAGCCACAGCATATTATCAAACTTGGAATTTATTTGACCGAGGGCTGGGGAGAAAAAGGGGTGGAGAATAAGAATGGCAGTTGCATTGTTCAGCAAAGTAAATCCCCAGACAACACGGTGTTTATTAAGCACTAAGGAATGTAATTAATAGTTGTAAATATGTAGATAAATGTAAATAGAAATAGTATGCAGCTAGCACTATACTAATAACATAAGGGAAAAAGGAAATTAACTGTTATGTGTATCTCTATCCTATAACTTGTATGGCCAAAATGATGGCCAAGAAAGTCACACTGGGTTCAATTGTTTTTAATGTTTGTTCAATCAAATGTATTTAAAGTATTTTTTAAAGGAACATAATTAATAGAAAATTACTACAATTTATTTAAAAAGGAAAGGAAAGGAAAGAAAAGAAACATGTGATCAGGAAAGACCTCAGATCCTGCCCTTCTCCTCAGCTTCATTGACCCAAACAAGTAGCTACGTGGAAAGCAAGCTTTGCTAAAGACCAGTAGTCCTCAACTTACAACAGTTTGTTCACCGTTCGAGGTTGCAGCGGCATTGGGGAAAAAAGAAGTGACTTATGACCACGTTTCACCCTTTGTGACCCAATCAAAATTCAGGTGCTTGGCGACTGACTTGTGGTTATAACAATCACAGTGTCTGCTTTGGAGGCCATATTAAGATTCCGATGCTCCCACGCTGCCACAATTGAGCCTGAGAAAGTGGGGCGGGGAGAATTCATTTGAGTATATCTAGTTCAGTGGTGGCTAATCTTTTGGGGCTCCTGTGCCCAAAATTGTGTGCATGCTTGTGCACGTGTGCGCCAGCACCTGAAAGGCAATGCGCATGCCCACCACACTCCTTGCGCATGTGTATGCCATCCCCCATCCCCTTACCTGCACTGTGCCTCCCAACTGGCTTTCGGCTAGTTTGAGGGCTTTTTCGTCCTCCCAGGCTTGAGGAAAGCCTCTGCAGCATGAAATATAGGCTCCTTTTGTCACTTCCAGTATTTTCGGAAATACAGGAAGTGATAAAACGGGCCTATTTTTCAGGCTGCCTGGGAGGCCGAAAAAGGCTTCAAAGCAGGCGAAAATCAGCTGAGGCACGCACATGTGCAGTGAGGTAAGTTTGCCTGCGATTCGTGTGCTGGCACAAATGGCTCTGCGTGCCACCTGTAGCACGTGTGCCATAGATTCGCCATCACTGATCTAGTTAAGACAAAATAAAATTATTTTGCTGGTTCAAGGTTACCGCGTGTGGCGTATAATGAAATGGGAATCTTACTTTAGGACAGACGGTGATTGGGCCATGTGATGTGATGATGGCTAAGGGTTGGGGGTGGATTTGTAGTTTTGACTTTTGCAAAGGAAGCCCGGAATTTTCAGATTCGGGATTCCACAGATGTGCCAGTTACTATCCAAATAAAGGTACCTTTGAGATATGTCTGTCTTGGAATTATTGGTTGGAATGGAGGGATCCTGGAACGCTGACAACACAGCATCCTAGCGCCACATGATTCCCTTTTGCAACCTTCTGATGAACAAAGTCAATGGGGAAGCCAGATTTACCTAACAACTGGGTTATTAACTTAACAACTGCAGTGATTTACTTAACAGCTGTAGCAAGAAAGGTTTAAAAAAAGGGGGGGGAATTCACGGATGTCTTGATTAGCAACAGAAATTTTGGGCTCAATTGATGCCATAAGATGAGGATTAATTGGCATAAGTATGTTTTTTCCCTAGTTTTTGACTAGGCAGTGCCATTGATACGACTTGAGGTACTCCAACTGATGTGTCACTCCATCTGTAGTTGAAGGCATTTTATACCTACTGCTGTTCTGACCAAGGCTTCCCGAGACCATAATTAAGCACACGCTTAGTTAAAACAATTCTTGTTTTATTCCAATGCTGGGAATTATGTTCATTCCTAGCCTGTAATGAGTCCCAAACAGCCTCTCGAGATAAGCACCCACCTTTCTCTTCTTTGAATTGCTACCAACAACTAGAGTGCCAAATGAATTATAAAAACCAACCAAAGTACAAAGTCCACACAGAGCTTCAAGGATTAATCAGAACAGAATGAACGACATTGCTTCCTGCAAAGGTTTCATCACCTTTTCCTGTCCTTTATACACCTCCAATCACCTCCAAGCCTTACTCCTGAGTCACCCCTTCTGCTTCAGCTATTCTTGCCTTCTAGCAGCTCTGCGCACACACGCACTGGGAACAGGCTCCCCTTGTTCCTCTGCCTCACTGCTGCCAGACTCCAGAGGCTCCAGAGGCAGCACCCCACTCCCAGATGGTCCTGGCCCCATCTCTTCATTGGACACAGGACCCTCGTCCAAGTCCTCTCCAGACTCACTTACCGGTCCCCGTTTTTCCTCACTGTCCGATTCCGCTGCCATCTGCACAGGCTGCTGGCGAACCACAACAACTGCCAAATATTAGTACTCCAGTAACCCTGGAACCCTTACAAGGTACTACCAGCCAGGCCAGCTGGACTAAGGTTTTCTAAGGTGTTACTCCTCTGTCACTTACTATCAGATCCGTGTATCTGCCATTCTTTGGTGGAAGAAAGGAGTGTGTGTGTGTGTGTGTGTGTGTTTGAATTTGATACATTTAATTCTTTGCCTTGCTATGTATCCTAAATAGCCTATTTCTTACATTGTCTTTTGTATTAAACTTTTACACGATTTACAACCGTTGCCTGGCACCCCAGATGCCTGGAAAATTCTCACCTCTTGGGGAAGAAGGGTCCATGTAGATTGCAACACCTAGAAGATAGCCTGCTGTGATAGGTAGAATTATACCTGTGAAAATATAAAGCAATGGTAATGCCATTTTTAACCTCTAGTGTTAACCTAAGATAATTTACTGGAATATTATATAAGAATTCTCTATTGTTTTGTATTTGAAGGTCACATATTTGGCGGTCATGTTGTCCAGTGTCATGTTCATGATGGAGATTACTGGAAATGGAAATGGGTAAACAGGACAATGAAACAGATGTTATGCAACAATAATAATGTTGCATAGGGAGATACGTAGCTGGACAGATTGGAAAGGGGCAGAGACTGTATATTTGAACCTGTATATAAACCCCAGCCTCCTGGGAACCATGTCTTATACTGTATATTGTTCATGTGTCTCCAGTTGTCTGTGTATCAGAATGGTTGATTTTTATCACACCTGGGAATCTTCCTTTACCTGCTTTCCCAGAAGCACTGGTAAAATAACATCTTCACACCTGTGGATTGGCAGAAGCCACGTCACACTGTTAGGAGGGGTTTCTAACGCCTTTTATCATAGTTGCATGGCCTGAGGGGCCTCAGATCCTGCTTTGAATTTTGACCTGCTTTACTCCTCTTCAATAAAGGATTCATTCTGAAATACAAAGTTTTCAAGAATTCATATTTATATGGCAGGCAACCCATGGCAGACCAAGAAAGGGTGGATGGACCGCATCAAGGAGGACAAGAAATACGGGGTATCACCCTGAAGACGTCCTGGATTGACCTAAATGGAGATACCTTTGCCAACAAGCAGAACCTGCCACAGCATGGAAGAAGGTGCTTCCCGAGCTTTTGGTAATTGGGTTTTTTTTAATTGGTGTCAGAAGCACCTACAAATGAGACATATCACATTCAACACTGAACGAACAAAATAGGTATAACATAGGACATAGAAATACAGCAGGTGTAAAAATATGTAGGATAAATTAGGATAAAAACTATATGAAAAAAAATAGACATTTATCAAAAATAATATAGGTTCTCTCGCTAGAAGCAGGGGGCTAGACTAGAAGACCTCCAAGGTCCCTTCCAGCTATTCTGTTCTGTTTCTGTTTCCATTCAATTATATTATATATTATATTAATTCTATTCTATTCTATTCCATTCCATTCTATTCCATTCCATTCCATTTAAAATTCACCCAATATTGGGCCATGTCACTGACATTTTCTGTTGCCAGCATAACTGAATAGCTTGAGGAATATTGTATACGCCATGAGATGGATTGTTCTCCTCCACATTCATACAGTATCTTCTATAGCACAGGTATCAAACTTGTGGTGTCACGTTGCTATCATGTGACTTTTGCAACATTTTTTTTCCTTTTGCTGAGCTGGGGTAAGCGTGGCCTGCGCATGACACGTCTGGCCCGCAGGCTGCCAGTTTGACACCCCTGTTCAATAGGGAAGCCCTGTTTTCTGAAGATTGTCTTTTGATCCACCTACCCTGGCGCACAGTCCATTTGGTGATTTGGGAAATAAAGATGGAAAGAATATTATAAATCATTAACCCATGTAAGCCCAGATTCACTCTGAATTAAGAGGTACAAGATTAAAATAGGGGTGATTAGTGGGGTCCTTGATGCTCTCCGAACTTGGCTATTTTCTTGCAGACATTTCATGACCCAACTAGGTAACATCATCAGTACTAGAAGGGCCCGGGGTTTTGCTATTTATAGTGGCTATCCCCGTCAGCGTTGCTGGGAGGGTTCTTGATGGTTCCTTGATCTGGCTGTTGTTTGTCTGAGTTATACCTTGACTGGGTTATCTGATGATTAGATCAGAGCCATTCTGAGATTCCGCTGGGGATGGGAACAGTTTCACCCTTAGGCTATACCAGAGAAGCATAGGCAAGCCCAGAGGTCTCCAAACTCGACAGCTTTAAGACTTGTGGACTTCAACTCCCAGAATTCCTCCTCCTATCATGTTAGCCCAGGAATTCTGAGAGTTGAAGTCCACAAGTCTTCAACTTGACAAATTTGGAGACCTCTGGGCTTGCCTATGGCTAGGCCTTTAGGGTTTTTTTTAGGGGGAGGGGCCTGGGGAAATAGCGTAACAGCACGACAGATGTCTCCACAGATGGTAGCCTCACTCGACTATTGAACCTGGGTGCAGGAGCTAATAGCAGGCTGGCCTTGAATGTATTTGGACAGGGGCCTTCAAACTTGACAGCTTTAAGACTTGTGGATTTCAGCTCCCAGAATTCCTCTTCCAGTCATGTTAGCTCAGGAACTCTGGGAGTTGAAGTCCACAAGTCTTAAAGCTGTCAAGTTTGAAGACACTTGTCTTTGGAGGAAAGACTTCTTTCTGCTGAGAACATTACCAAGCAGGGTTCCTGAAAGCTCCAGGAGGAAAAGTCACAGCAGCCTTTAAGCAGAAGAGCTGTTGGTGTGTGCTAGCTACATCTTTTCAACTCATGTTATTTCTGTTCCAACAGGTGTGCTGTGAAAACCCTTCATAAAGAGGCTGAGAGCCAAGAGGGCAAACACAAATTTCAGGATGTGCAATGAAGATGGTGTTTGATTTTGTTGTAGGAAGTGCAATGACAATAAAGTAAAGGAAGATATAGAAAATGATTGGAGTATAATTTGGAATATAGCCAGTAGGGTTAAGGTTAGCAAATAGGCTACCTGGGATAAGCCCAGTGGTGGTATTCTACCGGTTTGGCCCGGTTCTGCTGAGCCAGTAGCGCCAATGAGCAGCGGAGACTGAACTGGTTCTCGAGGCCGCTCTGCTGTTGGGCCCACCTGGGCTCCCAAACTCACCTTTATCCTCTGCTTTTGAAGTGTGTGTCTGTGCACAAAGCGAGTCCACCAAGCCACCAGTGGTTAAAAAAAAAAAAAAAAAACTCTGAATCCCACCACTGGATAAGCCGCCTGGGAAGCCAAGGGAAATAATCAAAACCATAGAGTTAGACTATTTTGGACATGTGATGCATCACCCAGAAAAACGTGGCATACTTCACTTAATCCTCCAAGGAAAGATGGAAGATTCCAGGCAGAAGAACATCATGGCTTTCAAATCTCAGGGACAAAACTCCGCAGCACTTTGTCGTGCGGCTGTTGATAAAAGTAGGATCGCCAATGTCCGATGATGGATTGGCACAAGAAGCAGCAGCAGTAGGCATTTAGACCAAGAGGATAATTAAGACACAAATGAAGGCAAATATACATGTCCCAGGGTAATGTTGCAGGATCTAATCTGGGTCAGTCACCAGAAACAGAGGTTTCGTTTTGTTTTGGATCCTGCAAGAATTAAGACAGTTAACAAAAACGGGTGTCAAATCTTGGCAACTTTAAGATCTGTGGACTTCAACTCCCAGATTCTGGGATTTGAAGTCCACAAGCGTTGGACATCCTTGGTATATAAAAGATAGGTGGGACACCCTTGGTATACAAAAGATAGAATCAATCTCACGTCTTGAGAATAAGCTAAATTCCCCTGGATTGGAAATTTATCTCCTTTTACAGAGTAATTTCCACTGAGCACACTAGGTGGCAGAAGATCCATTCAAAATACAGGATTCATTTCAAGTTTCTCTTTGATTGCCCAGCAAAAACACACAACCCAACACAACCAGTGACAGCTAGCACACACACACACACACAAAAGCCCACTTGAATTAGGAAGTTTATTCAATAAAGCAACACTGAGGAAAGTCTTTACATACAGGCTTTTTAAATTATTTTTACAAGCAGGTTCCAGTATACAGTATTTCTCTTTTTTTCTTTTTCTTTTTCCCCTTTAGGCACGAGACTACATTGTTAAAGAGTATTTTTCAGCTAGTGCTGATTTAGTACAAAGACTAAGGCTGCAGTTAATCTTGATTAATCATGGTGCTTTTGAGAATCACACAGGCAGTGAGCAGCTATACCACTGCAGTTGATCAACGTTAAACTTCAGTTTCTGAAAGACCCAGCTCAACTTCTCTAACCATGATTGCGTTTCAACAAAGGCACTACTCACTGACACGATAATCCCACAGAGGCTGAACCAGCCAAAGGCAAGGACAAGTTTAAATTTAGGGGCGTTGTCTTCCAATGGGGTTACACTTCAACTGGACCAGGTCTGTTGCATTTGGAGAACTGCTACTATCAGATAACGGGGAGACCAAATGGAATTGTCAGTCTGGTTCCAGGATGCTTCTGGTGGTAAGCAGCAAAGTCTACCAAAACTAAAAATGCCCCCCCCAAAAAAAGAGAGGGAGGGGAATCAAGCTTAGGATGCTTAATGCACCATCGCAAAAAAGGCTTAGCAGTGTAGATGGTTTGCAACTCCCTCTTCTGGATTCTTGAAATATGCAATGCTCCTTGTTTGCACAAGGCAGATGGCATTTATTGCTGACTAAAAAATTTTTTTTAAAAAAAAATCAAATCAAGCCATTCTAAAGGCAACCCTCAGTTTTGACAAACGTCTTAGGAGTTTTCTCTCTTTGAGTTACAGCGTGAAGAAGGTGGAGGTTCAGAAAGAAGATGCTTAACAAGACAAAAAATGCTTGGCAAGACCAGGTTGTGTAGGCATGCAAGCCACAGTTCCAGGAATACTTTGGGATAGTGAAGAGGCGGAGAAGCGTTTCATGGGCTGAACTTATGTTTTTTTTAAAAAAAACCTGAAACATGTACATTAATATGTAGTGAAAAACTATTTCACTACTTCAGCCGTGGACCTTTCAATTTAGGCACAACTCCACGCTCATCAAGTGCAAATCTGTTTTGTTCCATTTCCACTTCATGATACATATTGGAGTGGTTTAATACCTTAGGAATTATTGCAGCAGAATCCAATGGACGCAATGCATGTTAACAAAAAGCAAAAATTCATAAAATCCCATAAGATTCTTTTTTTCCACCTTAAAGAAATCGTTAAGGCCACTGTGAATCTGGTTGCCTATCTGAGACTCCTACCCACTTGAATGAGCCTTCAAATCATATACTAAACCAGGGGTCCCCAAACTTGAAGGCTTGTGGACTTCAACTCCCAGGTTGAATTGAATTGAAGTCCACAAGTCTTAAAAGTTGCTGAGTTTGGAGACCTCGGCCCTAAACATACACAAGAACTTTCTCTGACACAACTGCATTCAAAAGGGGTGGCCCTCTCGGTTGTATAAGGGAGACTCGCAAACAATGCTTAAAAACCCACCAGGTCCCACCTTCGCTTTGCCCGATCATAATGCCCAAAATTACGACTCAGGGCAGCTCAGTCAACCCTCTCGGGGTGAGGGAAGTTGCCTCAAGACAGAGTCTACATGTTGAGTGCCAACCTTACATGCTGCCACCTGCTACCATCAGCTTGCTTCTCATGCCATGGCCAGCCTGACAATGAAATTGGGAGCAAAAGGCTAGTGTTATCTTTGGAAAGCAATTTCCCCCTCCAAGAGTTGCATCTTCCTGAAGCAAACAGGCCACCCCGAAGGGTTACTTCGCACGAAGTGCTTAAAGTTAATGCCAGGAACATGAATTTAAAACTGCTAGTTGAAGGCCCTCCTAAATGCATACCATGGTACAGACGTAGTTCAGCCTGATGCAGTTGTGCTTTTGTAAGACAGATTACAGTTATTACTTGCCATTGAGAAGTGTGGGACAACTCTCTCTCTCTCTCTCCCCTCGTCTCTCTCCACTGTTTTTCATCTGTCTAACTCTACAGGTATCCTTAGTGGTTAGGCGTCTTCTGTTGACATGGTACATTCACATCTTGACAGGGACAAGAAGATGGGGTTAAACATTAGGGGAGGGGGGGAGAAACAGCTTGATCATCGGCATCCAGAAGGTGTCAAAAAGAGCAAGACAGTGGTTGTAGATTTTTAATTTTTATTTTTGATGCCCCTCTGGACAGCCAATGTTTGTGCGATTACACAGGATCCCGTCATATTTATAGTAGGCAGACCCTTGGGTCCCATTGAGTCAGTCGGCTTGCTTGGACAAGGGCTCACTGGACAGGCTGCATCCGACCCCTCCCCCCCTGTGCCAGACTGATCGGCCAAGGGTTCAGCCGCAACTACCTGGACCGATGTGCTGGTCGGCCTAGATTAAACAAGGTTGCGATCCTCGTTGAGGTTCATGGAGCTAATGTTACAACAAACAAAAAAACCCTGCCTGTTTTAAACGCAGTCCTCCTTCAGCCACTATCACAAAAAAGGGGCAACTGAAGCTTAGAGCATGTCTGCCACTTGAAGAAAGCATTTTGTCTGCCACCCAAGAAAGCATTTTTCGGTCAACAACATCAAGAACATTTCACTGCATACCATCAAGGTTTACAAGCGACACAAACCCAGCTAATGGTTCTTGGGTCAGTCTTTTGATGATAAACTTAAGTTGGCTCCCTATATTTCTTACTTATCCTTCTTAAGAAAACCAAAGCTACTTTTCCCTGGCTTAATTTAGCCCTCCAAATAGGCCACAGTTCCAAGCTTGCATATGCACAAACCAGGTTATTTGAGGACGATGAAGATTTAGCCCGATATATTTGGAGTACGCTAGGTTTGGGAAGGTTTTGATTGTTTTTTTTTTTAAAGAATATGTTTTTCTATAAGAAGCATTCTATAAGTAATAGTCAGCAGAGCTCAAAATGAATGCTGTGGTGTATTTTTCAAGTTTTATTTAACACTTTTAAGTGTTTTTTTTAAATGCCATTTCAAACAAGTGTTCTCAGATTGATACTGGAATAAGATTTTAAGACAATTGAACCACATCTACAATGTTTGTTTCTGTGGTTCTCGTTAAGCCTTCCTTCCATTGATGGCCTATATCTGACAGAATTTCTCTGTCTCCAGTGACTTTCTATCATTTCGATAAAGTTTAAAACGTTTTTGTTCTTTTATGACTTCCCAAGGTTTCCCCAAGTATGTGTGCTCATACATAAATGCATTTGCATTTTAAAAATAGGGTTTTAAAAAACGTAAGCTTTATTATGAAAAATAATTTTTGAATCCCTACACATATGGCAAAATTTTGTGCAAACATTCCAGATTGGCTTCTTTGAGATTTTTAGTTGTAACAGAACTCAATAAATAGTGTTACCATTAAGGAAGCCTTGAAATGAAAATTTACAAGCTGGCGGTCATGGACTCATCATTTCCAGAGTCACATCATAAAGCCATGTGACAACCGTTGGTATAAACCAAAGTCTGGGATATATATTAAATACAGTTTTTCAGTTACGCCATGATAACTGATTAAACATTTATATATTCTACAGCTTATCTACAAGGAACGGGTAAGAATTTAAATATAAATATATCCATTTCACCCTGTGAAATTTTGTGGCCACTTGTGAACCATGAATATGGACCCCAAAAACACAGAGAACAAGTTGGGATCTTTCTTGCGAAAACATACAACCTCCATTAAATATTAAATATACATCTTTTACAAAGTTTGAGGGTTATAAATAGAGACGATTTGCATAGGCCTCTTGAGATATAGAGACAGACTTATGGCTGAAGAGCAACATGGAAAGAAGAAACCTACACAACCAAAAAAAAAAAAAGAGAGATCAGCAAGTATCATTTGTCCATCACTTATAATTAATTCCCAGAACCAGAAGGCAGGCCTCAGTCATCTATTCTTTGAAGAGGGGGAGACATCCAAAGGATACAATTTCCGTCAGCAACTTCCTGGGCAGGGAAAGACCACTGGTGCCCTCAGGAGAGGTCACAGGCTCATGCAGATCGAGGATTGAAGGAGCAACGCACACTTTTAAAGAAGGTAAAACTGAGATAAGCCTACTCGAGAGACGTGCAGCATTTGGTGCCTCCAGGCTCTCCCTGGGGCCTCCTGGCCAGGAAAGGCGTGGGCAAGCAGGGTCATGGGACAGGATCACACCAATGACATTGGAGAGAGTCCCGCTTGGGCTACGTCTTTGGTTTAAGGAGTCGGGAGTGACGATGCAACGTCAGGCCCTCCCCAGGGCGAAGGGCTGGGTCTCGGTTCTGGGGGGCATCTTTCGCTGGCGTCAGGGGCTTCGGGGTGCTAGCCTGAAACCTCTGCTGATCAGGAGCTACGATGCTTTGGGGGATTGTCCTCGGCTTGGGGCGAAAGGAAATGGCTGGAGGGCGAAGTTTGGAGGCCCTCTGGCTCCTGCTGCCTGGAAGGGAGAGGTTGGACTCCGACAGGGGTTGCGCCAGGCCGCTCAGTGGAGGCACAAGGGAGTCTTTCAAAGAGGTTGCTGGAGGAGGAGGAGGAGGAGGCACTGGCACGGTCTGCTTCGGCGCTCGGAGAGCTCTCAACATCTTTGGTGGCAAAGCCTGCTTTGGCCTGGAGCTGTGACTTTTGAGAGCTAGCTTGGCCTGCCCGTCCTGCACGTTCAACTTGGCCGAGGGTCCAAGGGGTTGCAAGGCCTTTGATTTCCGACTGGCTACGTCTTTTGCTTTTTCTCTGACCGCTTCGTTCTTGATGGAATGTGCGTTCGCCAGGGAGCTGTCCTCATTCCGCTGTGTGTTTAAAGTGCTTGGTTCACGCCTGCTGTCCATGCCGCAGCCGAGGGCAGCATTGTCGTCTTCGTGGCCAACAGGTTGGTCCTGAGGAGGGGGTTCACTGCGAGCCACGGTGGATGATGCTTTTGCTAGTTTTCCCTGGCTGAAGTCTGCGGAACGGGGAAGGTGGCTGGAAGGCTGTAGTACTTGAGGCTATAGAGGAAACATTTCAGGCCAACAGATTAGGATAAGGAAGAATGGGAACCTTACTGGTATCTGCTTCAAAATTAACTTCTGTCTTTAAAGCTAAAGAACAAAGGGCAACGGAACCAACATTTTCCATGCCTCTGCAAGGGCAACCAAGGAATAAACTATTGCAGTCAAAATCCATTATTTTATTTAGATCTGTATGCAATCTATACAATGCCAACACTCAAATGGACTCTTATTAGTGTTCCTTATCACCTGTATTTTTGCCTTCTAGTTTAGAGGTCATTCAAGGGGACTGATACTAAAACATGAAATAATATCAGCTGAAAACTGTTAAAATCAACTAGTCTTCAAACTGGAAAAGGGTGGGTAAAAAGGAAGAACTGGACTCTTTTCCTAAATGCAGTTAAAAGACTTTTCCTGAAGTGATCCAGTTGAAGGCAACTCCCAAGGCAAATATCCTCCATAGTTGAGGAGCAATGCAGCAATTGTACCAGTAAACAACAGTCAGAAAATGAGGCAATTGTCTTCATTTGACAGGGTCTTTACTGGTTTAGATGAATTGGGCAACTTCTCCATATATTTCACCCATTATGCAGGGATCTCCAACTTGGCAATTTTAAGACTTTTGGATTTGAACTCCCAGAATTCCGCAGCCAGTCATGCTTGAAGTTTAAAGTCTTAAAGCTACCAAGGTTGGAGATCCCTGCATTAGAGCAGAAAAATTAGCCTATTCCTATTTTTTTGCCACAATAGCAGACGTAACTGTGTCACAATTAAATACTATATGAGCAAATTTAACCACACGAACACCGTCTTCCTAAGATCCATTGGCTAAAGGCTATTATTTGATTTATTAGATTAATCTGACTTTGAAATCTTCATAATGTATTTCAAAGTCTTTAGGTTCTTCAGCTGTTAATGAATGCAAGGCTTAGGTAGGAGATGATCTAGGCTGGGTTAATAAGCTATGTTTTAATGCACAGTATGCAACCTGGGATTACTACAGTCATTCTGCTTCATGATCATTATCTTTCATTATTATCTTTAATTATCGATCATTATCATTATCTTTAAATGTAAGGAAAAATTCCATAACTTGGTGAATGAGTAAATAGGGCACAGGTCTGAGATCTCAGTTATCACAAGATAAAACAGACATTAAGCTACATAACATGTTCCTGCATTTTAGTCTCATTTTAGCGCGGTGCATATGGCTTGACTTTAACAGAGGTTTTCTATACACTATGTACCCACCTGCAGAGATGTGATGTTAGAAGACATGCAACTGTTGCAGATGGCAAATACAGACCAGCATGATTTGCAGACAGAAAACATACAACACAATACAAATGCAAACTGTCCTCAACATACAGTAATCCCACACAACCCCCCTGCTTGTATCAAGCCCTAAACACTTTGGAGGGCATTATTTTTTTGCTGATATAAAAAGTGTTCTCTTCCATTTCAGGATTTTAACAGTTATCCAATGGAAGATAATAAAATAATTGTTCAATCCCTTTATCTCACCATGGACCAGGCAGCATTACACACAAATTAAAAAATGATTTTTCTACAGAAGATCCTTTCTTACCATATATATACGTTTACTAAAGTCTACCTTACTCTTGAATAAAATATCACTACCACTGAGGGGTGACAACATGGAATTTGATCCGTACAAGGAAGAACATTATATACTAATATTTAACAGTAAATGGGACAGCATAAAACACTTTGACTACAGCAAACCTCGCTGTATCACCAATTCCCAAAAATGCATAAAAATGCTACAAAATACATGTTATTTTACATGTTGAAAAACAAAACATATGCCTAATTACTTGTGCTCTTACACAAATATGTGAGTTAAGATCCACAGGTAGTGTTCTGTTCCTAAAGAATCTCTTCTGCTGGGTTTCCGGTTTCGCGTGGCTTTGGGGCAGCAGGAATTCGCGACAGCTCGCGATTCCTGCTGTGCTAGCCGCCGAAGTACCCCCGATCCAGATGGGTCAGGGGGATATGGCTGCCCTGTAGGGACAGCTGAAGAGAGAGGGGAGTCGGACAGGGGGTTGGGGGTGTCGCAAACCCCCTCCTTCTCCGGAAAAACCCCTTTTTCCCCAAGGCGGTGGAGCGGTGGTCAGCAATGGCCGCCACGAAGAAGCCAGCAACCGGGTAAGATTGCGCTGGAGGAAGTAAGAAGAGTGAAAGTGCTGTCTGAGCCGGGTCAAGTAACATCTTTCAAATTGGTTGGAACTGAGCTGTTTGAATTGCTGGAGGATACATTGTATCCCTAAGAAGATCGAAAGCGGCGGAGAAGCTGTTAAAGGGAACTTTTTTTTTCTTTACTCTCCCACCCCATGGAAACAGCAGAAATGTTTGGACATATTGGAATTGAAAGTGAATTGTTTTGAGAGTTGAAGTTAAGGGACAAAAGGATTTTTGGACATTGAAAAACTTAAGAAATTGGAAAACCCTTGTTGGAGGTATGGATTTCTGATTATTTAAAATTGATATTGCAAGTGGGAAGGGAGAGGAAAAAAAATTGGAGCAGAAGCTGAAAAAGGAGGAGATTGCCTAGAATCCCAAAGAAAGGTATATGGTAATTGGACCTCTTTGATTAAACATTAACCCCAGAAAGAGAAAGAGAAGAAGGAAGAAAAGTATTAATTTTTGGAACTTTTTTTGAATTATTTTTGATTAAAAATACTTGTGGTTGTTTTGGGAAAAGTTTCTTTTTTCATGATGGCATCGCTTGTGGATGAACTAAAGACTGAATATCAAAAATATAAAAAGGAAGATACTTTGGGCACTTTGTTTCAATTCTTAGAAATGGCGTTATGTACTTATGAAAAGTTGACTACGCAGCAGAAGGACTGGGACAAAGAAGAAGAGGAAGAAGAAGCCATCTTTGATGAACAATGGGTTCTTTCCGGGGAGGAGGAGAAAAAGGATAAGAAAAAGGGGATTTTAAGAAGAATCTCTTCTGCTTAGGAAAAAGTGTGCCTAATGCAACTAAAATAAAACTAAACTAGTTATCAGTGAGAGGTGACCTCTGATTGAAAGAAATAGTAAGCCTCGAAAACGTTAGAACTGACTTTTGCCTAGTAAAATCTAATTTTGGGAGAAGAGGGAGGAAAGGTCAGATGCAAAATTTTGACAGGTCCAACACCAAGTGCAATAATTTAAACCCAAGTTGTTAAATTAAGCAGCCTTCATTTCTAAATAAAAATGGATAGATTTGCACTCAGTTTCACAGATTGATCCAATTAAAATCTATTTAGAATTTTTTCCTCTCTCTTCTACTTGATCTACAAAACATTTCTCCTTGAAAGAGAGAAAGCCAGAGACAAAACTAGTTGACTCACATTTATAAAGAGTTTATCTTGGAGGGAGAATTAAATAAGGGAAAAAAATATCACCGGATCAATTTTCTCCTAATGGATAGTGTGTCTAATCAGGTTGGTGACAGGACAGTGGAGGAAAAGAAGGAAATAAACAGATAAAAGGGTTTGTATAAGGAGAAGAACCCCTACTTATTTCCCACTCACCCAGTTCTGAAAGCAATGAGGGGGAATACGGAAAATATAGGCTCAACTTTTCCAACTCCTCCTTGAATAAATTACTGCTATGAGTCACTTTCTACTTCTCTAGCATTGGAAAGAAGTTACTGCAAGTTTATATAGACAAGAAAAGGAAATCTTGCTTTCTGGGTATGGTGGAAAAGTTCCCATCTGGTTTGCAGCTCCCGTCTGTTCAAGAGATCCTGTTTTGTGCCAGGAAGGAACTCACTTCCTTCAGCAAATCCTTGCTGCTTTAACGGGTCAAATTACTGTCCCAAATGCAGAAACATGCACCTTCTTCTTGTGACGGCAGAATCTCCGGACGCTATTTTCATCCAGTGATCTTCACAACCCTGGTCAAAAATAGCCAGGGAGCACATAGAGACCCTCCTGGTTGGGTTGAAGACAAGAACTGTCAATTCTGATGGCGGCATGACAGTTGTGTCAACACTTGAATTACCCTCTGCATCTCCTCATTCAGAGTTTCTGTCTTCTACTCTAACTCAACTGGGAATGGTCTCATCTTCCATTTAAATAGTGTGTCATCTGGGTACAAATATCTTGTGCAATAACCATTACAGTTTATACATATTGATTGCTTGGTATTCATACTCTATTCTTCCTTAATACTGATATATATATAAAATATATACAATTCTTATAACATTCCCCATCTTAACATTTTTAATTCTTTTCACATGTTCACTGTTTTTCGCTAGTCTTCTTTAATTTCCATATTTATTCTCCAGTCATTGATAATTCCCATATCATATAATGTTCCGGTTGTTCCTTCTCTTTAATTGCCAGTGTTAGCCTGTTCATTTCTGCACATTCTAATATTTTCCAATTTTGTGCAAATAGTTTTAAACACTTTATGTTTGTGGAGATTCTCAGTCTCAGTCATGGTTGTCCTAAATTTGTTCTATCCAAAAGGAAAATGGACTTCCTGGGGGTGGGGGGTTGTTCTTTGAAAACATTTTGCTTTTCATCCAAGAAGCTTCTTCAGTTCTAATTTCAGTTAGAACTGAAGAAGCTTCTTGGATGAGAAGTGAAATGGTTCAAATAAAAAATAAAAACCAAGCCAATCCAGGTGCCTTTTGGAAAAAGCAGCCTGGGGACTTGGAGACTTTATTGCACAAGAGCATTACTGCTGCACAACAATTCACAGAATAGACCTGATGTGTCTTCTTTTTGTAGTCATGGTTCTTGACTGAAAACCCTTAGTTTGAACAATTAGCAAGAAAGCCTTTTCTTATAATTAATAAGCCCTTGTCAAAACCTGATGGCTTGAAAACAGCAAACTGGTTTTGGTTGAGCCCAAATGTGATAAAATGGTTGGAAGGTGCTGAATGACAATTTATCACATCTGTTGTGGTTCGCAGCAGCAGGTGTGGATGGCTGAGGTCTCAGAGGTGAGGACTCAGATGAGGGATCTATGTGTGATGCAGGGATGGCGCCAGGACCATCAGGAAGTGGAATGCTGCCTTCAGAGCTTGTGGAGGCTGGCAGCAGTGACGCAGAGGACCCCGAGGAGCCTGTGCCCAGTGTGTGTGCGCGAAGGAAAGAGCAGCGACAGCAGCATGGGTGACTCAGGAGTAAGGCTGGAAGGTGATGGCCCCTCCCTTAAAAGATAAAAGCCAGCTGAGAAAACAAGAGTTCTTTGCAGGAAGCAAAGAAGTTTTATACTCAAGCCTGGTGGATGTTAGGAATATCTGAGTTGGTGTTTGGAGACTCTTTGTGTTTGAATTATTGCTTAGTAACTTTATCTGATATTCTTGACAGCCTTGCAAAACCTTGGCAAGGCTCTTTCTTATCAAAGCTAATTGGTTTGAAGGAACCTTTTACCCGTGAAGGAATGGGATTTGTTAAGAAACATTAAAAGGTTGTGCTTTGTTTCGTGTTTGCTTCCTTGGAACCAGGTTTGGGTCAGAACAACATTAGGAAATGTCTCTGTTTTTCTATCATAATTGTTCTTGCCCTTTGAAGCTCAGTAATCATTATATGAACAGGAATAAATCCAATTCAGGGCAATTCCTGAGCAACCAAGCATCAGCCTTTTGGCCATTTTTCAGGGTTATGACCTTTGAAGCATCCCCATGATCATGTGATCAAAATTCAGATGCTTGGCAATCTGTTCCTATTTATGACGGTTGCTGTGTCCCGGGGTTATGCGATCCCCTCTTTGTGACCTTCGGATAAGCAAAGTTGATGAGGAAGCCAAATTCACTTAACAACCGGGTTGCTAACTTATCAACTGCAGTGATTCCCTTAAAAACTGTGGCAAGGTAGGCTGTAAAATGGGGCAAAACCCCCGTAAACAAATGTCTCAACCACTGAAAAGTTGCTCTCAATTGTAGTCGTAAGTCAAAGGATGACCCGTATAGATAAAAGCAGCAGTTTGCCCCCTTTGGATCTTTGATTTGTTTTGCACATCTCTGGTCATGTTAGTGAGCCTCATGTAGGTCTATTTGACACAGGTGGGATTATGACCACCTGTTCAGCATCCACAAATTTATGAGGATGCTAAACCAGTGTTTACTTATGATTGGTCCTTGGAGTTCTGGCCATTGAAGCCTGCCGGGGGGGGGGGTGTCACATGATCATAATGGTTTCTGATACTCCCTGCCAGCTTCCCATGATCAAAATCACTGGGGAGGTTGCAAGAAGGTGGAAGCAAGATCCCTGCTTAATGTTGGCAACCAGGGCTGCCAGAACTGCTGTTGCTAAGGGTCGTTGTCATGTGACATTGAAGTTTACAATTGTCTTGTTTCATTATGGCAATTCCAGTCCCAATTGCTATTGTTAACTCAAGGACTACCTATATATCAATGGAGTGCAAGCTGTGAGTTACTTTGTGGCTTGTTTCATTTGTTTTTTTAAAAAAATTGTCCAACGTCTGAGATCGATCGATACGTAGGGAGAATTTTATGGAGGGAGTTCAACAATTTAAGAGATACAAGCCCAAAACTGAGAATGAGTCTCTTTCCATCAAAACTGTATTTGTCAGAATCAAGCAGGTTGTCTAGGCCTTCTGCTTTTGTAGCAGGGAGACAATCCCAGGCTTCCCTTAAGGTAAGGATGAAAGAAAACACAAGTGACCTATTTGGAGCACTGGAATATTCCAGTGGAGTTACTGTAGTCTAAAGTTCAACTTTGGTGCAGCCAAAGAAGTCATATATCATTTTTTTTTTTAAAAAAAAAGAGTATAATAATGATAGCATTTTTGGGAATATTTGTCACTGACACTGGGAAAAAGCAGGTGGTTTTCTCAGAAAGAAACATACCCATCTCTCTCAGGATCAGTGGTGGTATTCGACCGTTTCTGCCCGGTTCTGGAGAGTCAGTAGTGGAGATGAGCAGTGGAGACCGAACCGGTTCTCTTCGCTACTCTGTGGTTGGCCCAGCCGGGCTCCCATACTCACTTTTATGGCCAGAATTCAAAGCGTGGCTGCTTTGCGCGGTGCAGAATAGCATCGCGCGGCAGCTGCTGCAGCGACCACCATCATGCAGGCTTGCAGGAGGCAAGTTAGAACGACACCTCTGCGCCTGTGCAAAGTGCATGTTTGGCGTGCGCATGCATACAAAGTGCGGCCACCAAGCCACACCCACCGAACCGGTGGCAACTTTATTTGAATACCACCGCTGCTCAAGATGCACTATTATTTAAAAAAAGAAAAGAAAAACGCTTTAGCATGGCTATATCCTGTGATGACTGGTTCCACATTAAGATGCTCCCTAACCAAAAATTTATAAACAAATAGATTCACCACTTAACTTGGGAACTACTTCAAAACTTGTGTAGTGGAGTGTATGTTTGTATATAATGTGTTTAATGTCAACTCATAAAACATTTTGTATACACGTTTTATAGTTGACAATAGAAAGAAGGGGGGCAGTTTCAAAGAGCAGGCAGCAGTGTGGAATCGAAAGTACATTCCATTCATATTTTCTTCAAAAACTGATTAAATGACTAAAGCTTCTGCAGCACAAAAATCTAATTGGAGAGCATGATTGATGACTCTTGGCTATGGATATTTTTCATTGGATGATACACCCAGAGGGGTGGCGGGGGAAAGCAGGATCAAGGGTGACAGTGAATTACATATCTCAGAGTTGGCTATGCCAGGTAAATGCTGGACTTAGAATGTTAACTTCAAATAAATCTTTTTTAGTTTTGGGAGTGGAGCTCGAGGCTTATGATTTAATTGGAGTAACTGTCGGAATCTTGACATTTAAAACATATGAGCTGAAAATGTGATTTAAGCTTATCAATGATAAGATAAACTTAGAAGGAATCTGGTGGCATTGTTTTTGATTAATAAATGGTTATTCAAAAACCTTGGAATCACATTGGTGAGTCGAACAATATGCTTGTAGAATTCTTTTGAGTTTGGCTACCATACACTAACACTGCTCTCATCCTAAAATGTTTTCAATTTCATTAAAAACTGTAGAGCAGTCTTTTCCTATTTACACAGTGATATATATATATATATATATGAAAAAAAACAACAAGACAAGAGCATGCACAATGTGGTCTGCATGCATCATGCAGAAAGCACAACGGTGAAGACACAAAAGGAGAGGTCGGGAAAAAAAAATCTAAAGTTGTACTGTACCACGCTTTATCACAGAAGTAATGGACTAACTCCTCAACTCCTTGTCAATAGCACAATAGGAAGCAGAGACAAAAAGAAAAAAAGAAAAGACAAGGACAGTGATATCAGAGGGCCAAGACACAGTAATGAGCCAGTGCCATGATTAAGAACATCCTCTTTACACATTGTGATAGCCACAATGCAGGTCCCCCAATGTCAAAAAGGCAAAAGGAGGACATCTTTTAAATGCAACAATACCGCTACTCACCTTTATCCAGGTCTCAGAATGCAACTACATCCGGTCATCCAATGGATCCTGCTCTCACATTTTGCTTTCATTTTTTTTTGCATAATTTTTATTATGTCTACCAGGTCACAAAGCTTCAATGTGTTATACTACAAATCCATACTCCACTTTGTCTTTTTCCACTTAAGGCGGACTATTTATGTGCTTCCTAATTTTCTACATTGTAAGCATACCACTCGGCCTCCAATTGTCTTTGGATAACTTCCTAATTTCTTGAGCTGAACATCTGCTATGCTATAGATATTGTTGAACTACAGGCCCCATCAGCCTCAGACAAAATGGACAATGGAGGGGGTGGATTTTGTAATTCCTATGGAGTTTCTCTCTGCCTTTAAATTTATGTAAGTTGAAAAGCTGCTTAATGGATAAGGTCTCCCAGCAACCGGTACATACAAGAGCTAAGAATCTCTAATGAAAAGTTGTAAGTTTTCATGATGTTCTATTTTACTGGAATCAATTTTGCACAATAGTGTTGTTCTTTCTGATAAATTTTAATAATATTCACAACAAATACAGCTGATAAAATTAGGATCTTTGAAACAAGGGCATCAAAGCACCAAATAGATCCACAGATGCCTCCTTAGCACTAGTTCAAGCTCTCTTTTCCAACTTTTTAAAATATTAAAAATTCACTTTTTTAATGGAAATATTGCAAACTTCAGTTTGCTATTTTTAAGAAATGAAATTTAAATGGTGGGTAGCTCCTTGAAATAAGAAGAAAGTGATAGGGAATTTTGCTGTCTTTCTTTTCTGTCTGGGGATCCTGTCACTGGATATTTTTTGTCTTAAAACATACCACTGGAATTCTGGAAGGCCATCTTAGCTTCAATTCTTGCTTCTCTAAAATTTCCCAAAATAGACCCCAACAACAGCAAGACAATAAGGCCAGTGGCAAAATATGTTGCTTTACACAAGCAAAAAGCCAATTCCCCATCCCTAATCAAAGACAATTCTCAGTTTAAATTCTGTTTCTGATTGAGTAAATGCCAAGAATATTACTGTGTCACCTGGAAGAAAAATGAATCTAAAAAACTGAGTGGTTTAAACATTAAGTCGGTGGTTAGGTGGGAAATCCCAGACAAGCTTGTCTGATTCCCAAAATTTAAACAGGATAATAAGACCTGGCTGGGATTTGATTAAAGTCTACCAGAAAACCTCGGAGCTAGTTTGGAATTTGGAAAAACATAGCAGAACAACAGAAGTAAACAATGATAAATCTCTGTTGCCAACACATTGCAGATTTTCCTTTTTTAAAAAAAGAATAGTTTTATTTTTTGTGAAATAATGAGAATCATTTCAGCTAC